>JAQZBX010041265.1:0-12426 GCA_029593785.1 Cabassous unicinctus
GGAGGCAAAAGTGTCAAACATTCCTGGAAAATGGAAAATATTATGGTAGAGCTGTGGACCAGGTTCAAGGGTGCACCAAGGAGACACTTGGTGCTTCTGGGCAATGTCAGCATGAGGCTGCTCAAAGGTGATGATATTTGGGCTAAGACTTGGAGCTCTTCAGGGGAACAAGGTCAGGAAAAGGCATTCTAGTATCCCTTGAATGGATCCTTTTTTTTTTTTTTTTGGCATTTTCCCATTTACTGCTGTTTCTCATATTTTCTACAAGTGTCACAGTGACCAGCTTCTGGTGTATAGCTACTTCTTCATTTTTCTTGCTTTGTTGTGATAATCTCCTATTCTTAAATGAAATGCAAGAATGTAAATACTATGCTGACTCTTTAAAGGAAAGGGCATACACATCTGCTTCTAGCTTTTTATTCAGTTGCCTTTATAAAATAGTCTTATATTTTTAATTTTCTTGAGACTCTTCCTTTTCAATATTCCATCAGTTTAAAACATGTGACAGATCTCCGCCCCCAAATTTGAATGGTAAATGGAAATATCTTTATCCTATTATGGCCAATAAAGGCTGTACTTTGCTTTTCAGTTAGAAAATGATATCTTTATTTATCCCTCATTTTACTGCCATATCTCAGTTCAATATTTCATAAATGAGATAAGTAACTAACACAGAAAACTTTATGGCTGGTCAGTTCATTCATGACAGAGCAGAGAAACAGACAGACATAAAAATATTTCCAAGAGTCAGAAAAGAGCAAAATATTGAAGGAAGAAGGCGATTGTTCCTGTTCCAGCAGGATAAGTAGAAATATCCCTGGGCTGGTTGGCCAGAACCTGTCCAAGGAGATAAGACAGGGATGGGGCTGAGACCACCCCCTTCAGGAAAGGCTGCCACCCCCTTGACTGCTCTCTAATATTAGCCACAACAGTAGCTGTCCTGCCAGCTTTGTGGGTACATGCTTAGCTATAGTAGGAACTGACATTTGAACTTTGAAACTAAATGTGGTAATTACACTTCATCCGGAACCTTATCACAGGAATTTGGTGTCTGGGTGCTTTCGTAAGTATTAAATGAAATTTTACCATGGCCATAATCCAAGGACATTTTCCCCTGTTTGGGGCCAGTCTAAATAGTGTAAGGGAGGAAAAAATTTTTTTTCTACAGAATATAGGTGTTTCTAAGCTAAGAAATGTGGACTTTCAAATAAACTGTGTCTATGCAGAAGATTGGCTGCTTTCTTACGTCTATAGGAAGGGAGGTAGGGAGAGGGGGTGGTGTTTCTCCAGGGAAATGATACCGAGTCCAAGGGTTGTTGACAATTGACCACAGCTGTATTGTTGGAAAGAGTGAAAAGATCCAAAGTTCATTCCAGGTTCACAGAGTAAACATCCATTTCTGATCTGTGACCTATATCCTTGGTTTTGCTATTTTAATTACATTTAATCATGCTTCCAGGTGGAAACAAGCGTCAGTTGTATATAAATATCTGTCCAGTATTTAGACTGGACTGAAACCAGAGAGAAAGTCTCTAATTTGTAATTTCCATAGATGCTTCCAATGTGAAATTTTCATATTTACCCTCTCCTTTATAGATAAATAGTGATTGGTGAAGAAAAAAATCAAGATGTTTACCAGAAACCATAGATTCATAAAATGGCTTATTGTACTAGAAATGGAAAAGTCTTCTGGAATAGGTATTATACCCATAGAAAGCCTAAATGCAACCTCTTTTATCTCAAACCAATCCCTTTTTTTAAGTTTAACTTTATGCTTGCCCATAAATCTTTAATTCTTGGGACAAACTTTAGGATTTTAATAAAAATTAATACTTTAATTTAAAAGTCGTTTCCAATTCCATTATATTATATATCAGAGATTCAGTACTTAGAATAAACTTCAACTTTCATAGACTATGGATAAAAACAAATTAAAAAATATCCAGGAAATGAGGTTTTTGCAATACCTCTCAATAATTCTGCTCCACAATATGCACATATTTTTCATTATCATTTTTTTATGCATATATCCTAATGGCATTATCTGGGGTGTGAGATGAAATGAAAGAGGCATCTCAGAACTGACAGTTTATAAGTTACTAAAATCTTTTGAGAGATAATTTTAAGTAAACAGGACTGAGCAATGGATCTCATTGCTCAAATTTTCACAACTTAAAAACATCTACAATTTTAGGCTACTGTTGATTATTCTATACCTTGGCATAATTTCAACGTCTTCGTTTTGGAGAGTTACCCACTTGTATTAAGGCCCAAACAGAAACAGAGTGATAAATCCATGAGGCTTTTGTTTGTTTGCTTGCTTGTTTTTTAAGATGCCACTGCTCTTTTATTTAATAACACACTTTAAAACTATGGAACTATGGATGAACATTTTGAAAAAACCTTAGAAACAGGTTAAAAAAGTAACAAAACAAAACTGTCAAACTTAGGTCCTCGCAACTAAAACAATTACAAGGACCCAGTCCTAGACCCACTAATCAAGGGTTTCAAACCAATTACAATTTTAGTGCAGAAATCAAAATGCCCAAACAATTGCCTAGAAATAGGTGCCTAATTAGCTTTCAACCTATCCATTAGAAGAGAGATTGCCCTCAGAAAAATGAAACCTTCTATCAGGGCATAGAGAAAACCCTGTTAAATGTTGATGGGAGCCATGGGGACCTCAGTGGCCTCTTCTCCATAATCCCTTTAAATGCACAAGGTGAAACTAAATTAAAAATAAATGGGAAAATATGGAAGGTTCTTGTAGATACTGGGGCTTCCCTGCACCCTACACTGTTAAAATAACAGGTCCTTCAGAGTCAAAAGGAAATTGTGATAGTGGGGTTTAGCAATAAAGCCCAACGGGAGTGTTTACCCCAACCCATCCAAATGTCCTTGGGCCCTTTTACTGAAAAACATTCCTTTTTGCTTTGCGACTCTGTCCCCATAAATCTGGGAAGAGACCTGCTATTAAAAATGAGAGGCATAATTTGCTTCTCCCCAGAGGGAGAACTCCCTTTAGAATTTCCTGAAGATACTGAAGTAGACTTATATGATCTTTGCAAACTTTATTAGATGTTGAGGATAAGGAAATTACTTATGACACTCCTGACTGATCTGCTATACCCAAATCTTTATGGGCTCTATCCAATACCGACCTAGGGAGAATCCAAAGTGCCCAACCTATAAAAGTACAGATAGACATATCCAAACCCTGACCAACACTTCTGCAAGATCAACTTAAACCGAGACGATTGCCAGCCTAACTTCAATAGTTAAAGATATAATCTCAAGGACTAATTATTCCCTGCACTAGTCCTTGTAATACTCCTATTTTACCTGTATAGAAACCTAATGGTGGCAAATGGTTGGTTGTTCCAGATGTCAGAGCCATTAACAATTCAGTCTTCTCTCCCTTTCTTGCAGTTCCAAACCCAAATACCTTGTTATCCCCGGTTCCTCCTGATTCTACATGGTTTACAGGTGTAGATCTATGTTCTACTTTCTTCAGCATTCCAGTAGCTCCAGATAGTCAATATCTATTTGCTTTCACTTGGAATAATCAGCAACACTCTTGGACCGTTATGCCTCAAGGCTTTACAGAGGCACTTTTTGACTTTTCTCGAGTGCAACTTCAGCACCTGAGCATCCTACGATTCTCTGATGGCTCCACTCCATTACAATATGTAATGGTAGCTCTGCTCTGCTACCAAAGAGAACTCCTCTGAGCTAGCTCAAAAGGGACATAAAGTCTCCAAGGCAAAACTACAGCTTATTTGAGAGATAGTCCACTACTTGGGTCATGATTTAGATGCTGAAGAAATTTACCTATCACCCAAAAGAATAAAAATGATCCAGGAATTCCCTTCACCCACAACAAGATGACAATTAAGGGAATTCCTTGGGCTGGCAGGTTATTGCTGACTCTGAGTTCCAAATTTTTCTTTATTGGCATCACCTCTTTATGGATTAACTAGAGCCAATTTGCCTGAACCTTTCTAGTGGGCTAACTCTCACAAACAGAGATTTAAAGTTGACCTTATTAGCTCCTCCAGCCTTGGGGCTAACAGATTACTCTAAGCCATTTACTCTAGTCATTCATGAAAGAAATAGGCTCTTGGCTTTCTGACACAAGAACATGGGGCGAAACTAGGACCTGCTGCCTGTTACAGCTGATAGATGCAGTGGCTCGAGCGGACCCTGCCTGTTTAAAAGATGTAGCTGCAGCTGCAGAAAGAAGCAAAGCCTCTGCAGAAATGACACTGGGCAGCAGTGCATATTCACAAACGCTTCATGTCATCTAAAGCCTCTTAAACTCTGAATTCACTCAGCATCTATCCTCCAGCTGATTAACTTCCTGTAAAATCCGTTTAGTCTCACCTTCTAATTTAATCCTAAAAAATACATTCCCCTGAACCCTGCCTCCCTGTTGCCCTTGCCATATGGAAAGCCTCATAAACTGTGGGCTGATCGCCTCTCAGTTAATGACTTCCCGTCCTGACTTACAAGTAATACAATTGCATAATCCTGCCATAGAGCCTTTGTTGAAGGAGCCTGTATCTGAGGAATTAGTGGGAAATCTCAAGCTGGATATGTAGTCACAACCCAATTGGAACTAACTGAATGATGTAACCTATCTCCATTTACTTTGGCCCAACTAGCAGAACTGTATGCACTGACTGGAGCTTGTATACTGTCATCTCAAAAAACAGTTAACCTTTTTACTGACAGCCAATATGCTTTAGGAGTTGTCCATGATTATGGAATGCTGTGGAAACAGAGGGGTTTCCTTACCTCAGCGGGAACCCCTGGAAAGAATGGACAACTACTCCATGACTTGCTAACTGCCATATTACTTCCTCATTCTAACACTATTATTAAAATTGAGGCCCATGCAAAAAAAAAAAAAAAAAAATTAGAATCAGAATCAGAATTCCAAGGAACTGCTCTAGCAGATTTCCATGGAAGACAGCTGCAACCAACTTACTTTCAGGTGTACTCACTCAATTTTCTCTCTTAGACACATCAATCCCTCATTTTAATCAAACGTTCTCAGAGCACCGGAGGGTAAATCAAGAAAAGTCCCCTCTGGCCCCAAAACAAACTTGGCTTGATGAAGGATGCATTTTTAATTCCAGCCGACTTTTTTTTGGAAAAGTAAGGATGGTCCTGAATCCTTAAAGGAACCAGTTCTTAGAACTTTACGCTCCTTCTCTCACCATACTGCAACAAAACGGCTCAAATTCTAAATAAATATTTGGGGAGAAATATTCATAAGGCTGGTACCTGCATTTACAATAAATGCACAATTTGTCAACAGCACAACCTTGGAAAAACCGTCCCACTTCTGGAAGTTGTACACCGCCACCCTCTGGCCCCTTTGAGCACCTACAACTAGACTTCAGTCAACTGCCACCCAGAATGAACTAGAACTATGTCCTGGTCATTGTCTGCTTATTCTCAGGATGAACAGAGGCTTTTCCTTGTCATAAGGCAGATGCTAGAACAGCTGCTGAAAAACTTTTAGAAAATATATTCCTCTTCTGGGGAATACTTTCAATTATTTCTAATGAGAAAACACTCATTTTACTGGGCAGGTCATGAAAGCTCTAACCAAGATTCTAAAAACAAATTGGCATTGTCATTTTTCCTACCACCCTCAGTCCTTTGGAAAGGTGGAGAGAACATGGCACACTGAAGTTTAAACCATCTAAATTAACTGAGGAAACGGGGTTACCTTGGCCTAAAGTTCTTCCACTGGCTCTTTTGACCATTTGAAGCACATCTTTGGGAAACAACGTTTCTCCTACAATCGGTCTGCATCTTAACACTGATCCCTGCTTCTTCAGCTGAGATAACTCAATATCGTAAATCTCGAATGATTTTGCAAAAGGTTGTCTCCAACATGCGAGGGACTCATTTCCAGGCCCAAATCTCCTCAGACTCCTCACACTCTAACTTCCAGTGATTGGGTAGATTGGAAGTGACATCAAGACAAAACTGCCCTTGAACCACGCTGGAAGGGACTTTGCCAGGTTCTCTTAACTTCTGACACTGCAGTCAAACTAGAAGGGGTTGAAACTTGGGTTCACATCTCACAACTTAAAAGGGCTCTACCTTCCAACAATTGAATCTGTGACCAAACCGGAGAACTACAACTAAAATTTACTAGGACAAGAAGTAGATGGCTTCACAAGGTAGACAGCTTCCACTCAAGGTCACGGAACAAGATTCCATGAACCCTTACTTTCCTCATATATTCCTTATCATATTATTCTTTACAATTACTATTGCATATCTATTGTTTCCACACCTCTTTAGCACACCTTTTCCATCTTGCTTAGAAATTCTACCACCCAAAATGTTTAAACTCTTCTTGCTTGTCTCTTTTTGCCATGGCCCAGAAAGATAATGCTATCATTTGATTTTCCTTGGCCACTGCAAAAAGGGGTGTCACTGATGTCGAAAGAACCCCTTTCCTTAGACTCCTATTGCCATGTCTAGGAGTTAACAACAATGAGAATATGATTGGACATTTATCTGTAATAGTAGGAGAAATTCCTGATTCCACCGCAAAGGCTATTGCTGCACAAAAAAAGTCTTTAGATTCTTTTGCTAGAGTTGTTTTAAATAATAGAATTGTGCTTGACTACTTGCTGGCTGAGCAAGGTGGAGTTTGTGCTGTCATCAATGCCACCTGCTGTACTTGGATAAACGCTTCTGGGGAAGTAAAAAAGCAGTTACATGAAATAGTCAAACAAGCCACATGGCTCAAACAAATAAGTCTTTTCTCGGGATCATTTTTGATCTCTTTGGTTTCAGTTGGTTTGGGTCCTGGGGTCCCTGGCTTAGAAGCATCCTCCAAACTTTGGGCATTTTACTACCCACAGTAATCATAATAGTCCTCCCGGTGTACTTTAGCCTCTCAAAATTTGGAAATGGTTGCACCCAGCCATCTAGTCAAATAGTGTCCATCCACCTGGAACAACAGAAGCACACCGAGCACAAAAACGACCAGTCCCTGGTCATCTGTAACCTAGAGTTACTCTCTGAAGAGGCTGTCTAGAGCCAGGAGACGAGAACTGAGAGTGGCACTAATGCCTTCAATTTTAATCTCATGAGGGGAATTAATAAATAAAATCTAGTAGGTCCAACTGGAAGTGCCTGTGCTAAACCTCATATCAACAAAATCAAAGTCTGAGTTTCTATTCCCTGTAAATGCCCAGCTTGACCAGAAAACAGAATTTAAATCAGCTAATCAGCCATGGCCAACTTTCTATTACTAGGTCATTGCTACACAAGCACTGCACTAACCATATTAGGAAATGTAGTCTGCATTAACTATGAAGACTTCCTCCCAATGTTCTCCCCTGTTCTGTCTATAAAAGCCCACTGCTTGCTTTGTTCGGCAGAATTCCTCTCTACCTCATGACAACCAGAATCTCCCCAATTCATGAATTGATTCACTAAAACTCTGAGATCTAACCACATTTTGCTCAAGTTTCTATTTTACCAATGGGCTTTGTTTAAATGTTACTATAAAATATTCTGAAGGCAATGATACTGTTTCTTAGATGGGGTTAAACTGGGCAATCTCTAAAAGCCTGGTGAAACAAAGCACTTCCTAGGGAATCATTGTATGCAAATGTAAGGAGGAAGCAAAAAGATATAAGGTATCTTTAAACAAACACAGAAAACAAGGTTGTCTAGTGATCGGCTGATGACTGAAATGTGACCAGAGGCTTTCAGGCACTTAATCCTGTATTTCCCAGGAACACAGGATTCGGTGTTCATAGCAAATTTCTAGGACATACTACCATGAATAATGAAAATCACTGTTTTATTGTCTTGTCTCCAAAATCATCTGTCATAGAGAACAGATATCACCTTTATATCCACTGCGAGCATACTGCCTGGCACATAGGAGTTGCTCAATAAAAGATTCTTGGATGAGTGAAAACCATCCATTTTTAAATAAAGAAACATAGAATACAGAAATGCAGCTAGATGGCAATCACACAGAAATTGGTCTTTACTGCCCTGCTTTTTAAGTGCCAGAGGGGCTTTCTGATGGCTTATTTACACGAAGGGGTTCCTTCTTAAGTATCTTCCTCCTGCACAAGGCAGAGGTAAAATAAATGAATAAAAGATCAAGAATGCCTTTCAAAAACCATTCACAATTGGGTCCATTGACTTCAAACTGTGTAAAGTATGATGCCTGGTGAGCTAAAAAGGGGGGAAAAATGAACTTTTCTGTTTTGGCATCCCAAATAAAAACCTTTCTGCGAGGTGCACAGTGTCACTGACGTAAGCATTCACTGGCAGAGATGGTGATGGCACAGGGGGATCTTGTGGTTCTCACCACCTCGGCTCCAGTTAGCTCCTCTGCTGTGAGGAAAGCACTGCAGCCTGGAAATACATAAGCAGGAGGTAGCAACTACACCCAGGCCTCTGCAACAAATAGATGGCAGGCAGCCGTCACCCATTTTACCAAGGAGGAAAGAGTTTGTCCCACCCCTTCCTCCTGTCTTTGAAATTAAGGGCCAGGTTAGTAGTGAACTAAGAAGTGTAAGAGATGAGTGAAATCATCCCATCCATCAAGTATCTGATGGAAGGTTAATAGTGAATAAACTGGGGGCGGATGTGGCTCAAATGATTGGGCGTCCGTCTCCCATATGGAGGGACCTGGGTTCGATCCCCGGGACCTCCCGGTAAAATAAAAGAAAAAATATAGAAGGTGTGCGGGTGTGCCAGGCCCTGCCTAGCCACGCGGCAAGATGATGACATAACAGAATAGTGACACAAGGGGCAGCCAAGATGAGACACACTGGAAAACCAGGAAATGTGATGGCGCAGGTGGCAGAATGCCTCTCTCCCACATCAGAGGTTCACAGGATCAAATCCTGGTGAAGACAGGAGGAGAAGGATGAGAAGAGAGGGCAGGAAACAGACACAGAGAATTGCCCAGAGAATGGACACACAACAGCAAAAAACTGGGGGTGGGGGATGGGGGTTAAAATAGATAAAAGCAAAATAAGTAAAATAAATCTTTTTAAAAAAATAGTGAATAAACTTACGTTTTCATGTGCCCCATGAATCAGTAATATTATTGTGATAACAAAGACATCTCTGAAAATAGATCACATATGATGATAATTGAATAGCTACCCTCTACTGGGTGCTTATTTTGTGCTAAACACTGCTAATGATTATATATGTTTTCTCAATTATTTTCCCAACAATTTTGTAATGCAAAAACACTAATACTAAACCTGGCAAGTGTCAGGGCAGGGGTTTGAGCCCAGTTCTTCACCTGCAAAGCTTATTTATTTAAATAATATGTAGTATTGCCTCCTAAAGCTCATTGAAAATGTCCAGATTCACCCACCAATTTCTAGTCCATCAGCAATTGAGTTCTAAACCAGTTTGTAAAATAAATTAATGGTGTATTAATAGTGTGAAATAGCACTGATAAAAAGAGAACTCAAAAACAAAACTCTAAAAAAGTTAACTCTCAATTGAAACGTGAGTTTCAACAGAAGCCTTAAGAAATTCATGGGAAAGAAATACAAAAAGCTAACAAATACATTAAGATGTTTTAGCTCACAAATCAGAGCAAAGATATGCAAATGACATATTTTAGTGCTTATCACAGAGGAAAGAAGGAAGGATGGAGGGAGGGGGGCAAGTCCGAAGGGAAGGAGGAAGGAAGGACAGACTCACTCCACCTGCTCCACCCGGAAGAAACATAAGTTAGGAAATGAAAAGAAATACCTAGGAAATGCTTCCCATTGTTACCTCTATAAACTAGGGATTGGGTAAAATTGAGGAGGCTTCCTTTCCCTGCTGGTCAGTATTGGAATTGTTCAGTTTTCTGAACGAGTCGGGAGAGCTTGAATGAGAATGCTCCCAGTAAGGTGATCCTGTCACCAAAATGTGTCTTAGAGAGTAAGCCCTCATATCTATTAACTGCAATTACGCACTCTTTTTATTTATTCACATGAGCATGCACTTTATTTGGATATAGCTCATTCATCAAACCTTTTCTTAAGACCCTCATATGTGCCACGCACTGTGCTAAACACTGGGTTTCAAAGATGACGCTGCTGAGGCCCTGGGTTTGCGTCTGATAGAGGCACATGGGAATGTGATTCATGTCCATCAAATGCAGTGAGCAGTTAGGTGTGACGGAGGTCGTCTGTGATTGAGAGTGTAAGTGCTGAGGCACACAGGAGGAAGTAAAGGGGGTCAGCAGAAGTAAATTAGTAAAAATAGATTCCTGCCCTCCTAATTCACTAAGAAGAGGTAACTTTGCCACTCACAGATACATAAATATTTTAATTCTCAAAGAGCCTTTTTTTGTCTAGTTTAATTTTTAAAAAATTTTATCTGGAAACTATTACAGATTCATAGGAAGTTGCAACAGTGAGTGCAGGGACATTCCTCGGCTACCATCGGCCGTTTAAGGACTCGTCAGGAGTGCTGAGGACGGGGAGGGACTGTTTGCAGGGGTATCAGATGAGCAGTGTCGCCTCTTGTTCTCACCGCCATCAAGTCTGGGCCCATCGGGGGAGACCTTCACCAGGGCACGTGAAAGCTCTGAGAATGACTGGGAACTGCCTCTGGGGACATGTCCTGAAGTGTCTGGACTGTCATTTCTCTCTTGTCTTCTGCCTTAATGACAGCAGTGGCACCAGTGGACAACAGGCCTACAAGTTCTAGCAGCTTAGCGTTCGTTTGGTTCTTGAGATACGGTTTGTCCCTGAGTGCCTCATCTCACCAGCAGGTGGCAGGAAGCGACCATGAGAAATACTGTAACAAGCCTCAGTGTGTCCTGGAGTTTACTTAGGGCTATTTGGACAGGGTAATCCCAAGGGCCTATGGACATCCTGCTGATCCCAAGTCACCTATCGATTTGGGTATTACCTGAAACACTGTTTATTTGGTGCCTCCAAGCTGGCGAAGTGATACTTACTGTTTAAGCACAAAACAGATTACTAGAGCCCAGCTGCTTTAGTTAAAGAGGGGCATGAAGCCTGAAGCCTAATTTCTCAGTGCTGCCCCTCCCCAAATACAGGAGTCCTGTGGGACTTTGAAGACCTTGCTCTGTCTCAGCTTCTTAACTGAAAAACATGACTGTAATTCTTACTAGACACCTCCACTTAGATGTCTGACCATCACCTCTAATTCAGTGTGTTCAAGGCAAACAGTGGTGTGTGCAGCCAGCCTGTGACAGCTCCTAAGAGCTGTGTCACATGGTCATTTGCCAGCTGCTTGACTTCACACTGGTAGTTTGAAAATGGCTGTTGTGGAAGCACATACAATGGAAATTAGCTAATGTTACAAAGCAGCACCCTTCCTCCCTCCAGCTGGCTGTGAAACATTGACCAGTATTCTGTTGATCCAAACACACTTGCTTCTTCCTTTAACGATACTCCTTTTCCTGGCCACATACCCCATCCATCTCCAAACCTCTGATCATCTCATTATCCAGAGTCTGGTTCTAATTCACTTCTCCTGCAGTGACACTGAACTTGGCACTCCTCCACCTCCCTAATCACTGAGCATTAACCGCCCTCTCTGGCTTCCCACAACACGCTGGTTATGCCAAGGGAAGTAAAATACTCTTCATTTTATAAAGTGTGCTTCTCAAGAGTTGGTGACTAGATGTAGACTGAGCTCCTGGAGGGAACATGGAAGCCCATGTCAACACATTGTGGTAACCTCAGTGGTTACGGTAGATCTTGGTACACGGTAGATATTCAGATGGTTGCGGTTTTGGTTATTGTCACCAAATAACTTCCCAATTTTTTTCTGTTCCACCATCTGACTTTCAACTAACTTAACATCATTTTTATTTCTCACCTTCACACACCCTGTCATATTTGTTACACTTCACTCAAACTGTGGCCCTGCTGTGCTCCACTCCACCTCTCCACTCCCTTCCCATTTTCACAGACGCATCTTTTCCTTCAAGATCTGGCTCAAATGCTAGTTCCTCTGCAGACCAATTTCCCCCTGATCAGTTTGATTCTTCCACTCTAAGTAACCCGAACTCTCAACAGTGTGTCTTCAAATGCAGCCACTAACTGCAAACATTCCCTTAAAAAGGGAAGCTGAGCTAGTGCATGTGGTCGACTAGACCACAAAGAGGAATGCTGGGGTTCATGAAGAATATTCTGTGCATCCTGCCAGAGTCACCCGCTCGTCCAGACCAAACAGAAGTGAGAATGGCAGCTGGAGATTTCGGATGTGGGGTCTGGTGAGGGTGAGGTGGGCAGGGCTGGTGGGGGTTGGATTCTGCCTGGCAGTGCTCCGCGGAGGCGAGGGGCCCCCGTGCTCTGACACAGAGCAAAGGTGCCCTTAAAACCCCACCGTCAGCTCTGTTAGCCTTCCTCGCAAAACCGTGGTTGGAGAGAGATC
>JAQZBX010041266.1:0-22372 GCA_029593785.1 Cabassous unicinctus
AAAAACAAAAACAAAAACAAAAGCAACCACTTAGAATACTTAGAAGGATACTTCTTCAACATGACAACAAGCTTATATGAAAATCCCGTAGCTAAAATCCTACATAATAGGGAAAGACTGAAATCTTTCCTTTGATGCTCACTATTACCACTGTTAGTCAACATTGTACTGAAAGTTCTTGCCAGAGCAATTAGGCAAGACAATAAATAAAAAGCATCCAAATTGTAAAGGAAGAATTATAACTTTCCCTGTTGAAGAGGGCATGATTCTATATACATAAAATCTTGAAAAATCTACAACAAAGAGCTAATAAATGAATTTAGCAATGTGGTGGAACACAAAATCAACATCCCAAAATCAGTAGTGTTTATATACACAAGTAATGAACAGTCAGAAATAGAAATGAATTAAAAAAATCCATTCCCAATAGCAACTAAAGAATCAAACATCTAGGAATAAATATAACCAAGCATGTAAAGGACTTGCACACAGAAAACTACAGAAAATTGCTAAAAGTAAACAAGACGTAAATAAATGGAAGGATACTATGTATTCATGGATTGAAAGACTAAATGTCATTAGGATGTCAATCCTATGCATAGTGATTTATAGAATCAATGCACTCCCAGTAAAAATTCCAACAACCTTCTTTGCAGAAATGGAAAAGCCATTAATGAAATTTTTAATGAAGTGTAAGGGCCCTGAGTTGCTAAAGCCATTCTGAAAAAGAAGAATGACATTAGAGGACTTAAACTTCATGATCTTAAAACTTATTACAAAGACACAGTAATCAAAACTGCATGGTACTGGCACAAGGACAAGCACACAGACCAGTGGAATCGAATTAAGAGCTCATAAATCAACCCTCACATTTATGGCCAACTGATTTTTGACAAGGGTCAAAGGGCACTCAATTGGGAAAGAGCAGTCTCTTCCACAAATGGTGTTGGGAAAACTGGATCTCCATTTGCTAAAAAGAAAAAGGAGTACCCCTACCTCACATCATGTGCAAAAATCAACTCAAAATGGATCAAAGATTTAAATATAAGAGCCAGAGCTATCAAAGCACTGGAAGAAAATGTAGGGAAGCATCTTCAGGATCTTGTGTTAGATAATTGTTTCTTAGACTTTATAGCCAAAGCACAAGCAACAACAGAAAAAAAGATAAATGGGACCTCATCAAAATTAAAAACTTTTTTTTGTGTCTAAGGACTTTATCGTGAAAGTAAAATGACAACCTAGACAATTGGAGAAAATTTTTGGAAACCACATATCCAATAAAATTTTAGTATCCAGCATGTGTAAAGAAACCCTTCCACTTAGCAAAAAGACAAACAACCCTTTTTAAAAATGGGCAAATGACTTGAATAGACATCTCTCCAAAGAAGATATACAAATGGCCAGAAAACACATGAAAACTTGCTTAACATCATTAGCAATCAGGGAAATGCAAATCAAAACCACAGTGAGATACTATTTCACACGCATTGGAATTGCTGCTATTACAAAAAATATTGAAAATAACAAGTGTTGGAGAGAATGGGGAGAAACAGGAACACTCATTCATTGTTGTTGGCAATGTTAAATATTGCAGTTGCTGTGGAAGACACTTTGGCAGTTTCTCAGAAAGTATAGAATTACCTTACGGCCCAGCAATCCCACTACTAGGTATATACCCAAAGGAATTGAAAGCAGCAACTTGAACAGATATTTACACACCCATGTTCATAGTGGCATTATTCACAGTTGCCAAAAGATGTTAGCAACTTAAGTGTCCATCAACTGATGAATGTGTAAATAAACTATTATCTTTCATACAATGGAATATTATTCAGTCATACAAAGAATGAAGTCCTGATGCATGCAACAACATGGATGAATATGGAAGACATCATGATGCATGAAATAAAAGTAGACAAAAAAAGACAAATATTGCATGTTCTCACTGATTTAAAGTAGTTAGAATAAGCAAACTCATAGAGTTAGAATCTAGAATATAGGTTACCAGGGAATGGAGTGGGGATAGAGAATGGGGAATTAAGGGCTAAAATGTACAGGGTTCCTATTTGGAGTGATGGAAATGTTTTGGTAATGAATGGTGGTGATGGTAGCACATTGTGAACCTAATTAAGAGCACTGAAATATATATCTGAAAATGATTGAAAGAGGAAGTGTTAGATTGTACGTATGATAACAGAATACAATTTTTTGAAAAAAAAAAAAAAAAAAAAAAAAATCCATGGAACTACACTACACAATGAATCCTAAGTTAAATCATGGATTGTAGTTAATAGTACAGTTATAAAAATGTACTGTCATCAGTTGTAGTAAATGTGCCACCCCAATGCAAGGTGTTAATCATAGGGTGGTATATGGGAATGTTTTATTTTATTCATGATTGTTCCTGTAAACCCACAACTTCTCTAATAGAAGAAAAGAGTGTTTTGCATGCTTGGTGCCTTTAACTACACTGTGCTAGCTTGTCTAAATAGTTTAGGGGTTCTTAACCTTTTTTGTTCCACAGACCCCTTTGCCAGTCAGGTGAAAACCACAGATCCCTTACTACGTCCACACTATACTGTGTATTATTTAATAAATATATTACACCCACACCAACACGTCCCTACAAGAATAATGTTTTTTTGAATTTCAATTCAAGTTCATGGACCCCTTGTTGAGAACCCCTGGACTTAAAACAAGGTAGTTTATGGCAAGCTTGTCTAATTAGTTTAAAACAATGTAATTTATGGTGAACACCTACTTTCCTTCTTAGGTTCTAGGTTTCAGTATCTTACTCTTTCCCAAAAACATGGACTTCTGGGCTCAGGTGAGCTTCCCTCACAGATAACACTTTACATGTGTTGTCACAATTCATTGCTGCAGGAATTCAGCGTGTCCTGTGTTATGTCACTGCAAGAAGACTCTTAGCCACTTGTAGGTGATTTCCTCCAGATTTCTCCCCATACACCTTTTCCTTATGCCGATTTTGCTTTGTGTGCTTTCGCTGTGATATCTGTAACTATATCTGTAACTATAACTTCTTCTGAGTTCTCTTAGTCCTTCTAGCACATCACCAAAGCCTGGGGGATGTTCTTGAGAACTCCTTACACAGGACTCAATCTCAAATTCTGCCTTTCTTCAGTTTCTTGTTAGAGCTTGGTTTTTGTCTTTATTTGGGCAGGTCTGTTAGGCTTTAATTTATAATGTACTTACTTACTCCTTTCTTTTTTCTCAGCTGATTCCAAGGATGTTAATGAAGTTTCCAAAAGGTCTTTATACTGTAGCTGGACAAGTCCCTTACATCACCTAGATGTAGGACTTTGAAGGAGAAGAACTGGAAGGACTTTGAGGGAGTGTCAGTGAATCTTGAGTAATACTGAAGAAATGGCAGAAATTTGATGACCTCTGAGGATACTTCAGATAAAGGCTTAAAGAAAGTGAGAAAAATCTTATTGGAAACTGTGGGAAGATGATTCCTTGTTATGTACTGATAGAAAGTTTAGCAACACTGTTGCTGCAGTAATATGGAAAGTAGAAAATACAGAGTAAACTGAATGATGTAGCTAAGGAAATTTCCAGGCAGAATATTGAAGGTGCTGCCTGGTTTCTTGTTGCTTATACTAAAATGTGAGATGAATGAGATAAACTAAAAGAAGGATTGTTAAACCTGAAGGAGCCAGGACTTGATGGTTTTATAATTTCCTGCCTATCCAGATAACAGTTAATTCTACAATTAGTCCTGCAATGTCAAGATCAAATTCAAGACATGCTCATAAAAACCTGATCTAGAAATTAAACTGAGTATGTGACAGTAAAATCCTTTTTTGAAACCACAAAAGATCAAAGGTGGTGCTTCAAACTAATATTCAGTCAGACAAAGGGCTTAATGATTTCAAGGATACACTTCACTGATCCTTTCAATCAAACAATAGCGCTTGTAAAAAGCTCAAGGATATTGTCATCATTTGAAACTCAAGGTACAGAAGCATTTATCCTAGAGATTTGTGGTTGTGGCTTTTGTCTAATGTAATGAACCCCAATACTGTTAACCGCTTAAGAGACAGAGAAAATAAAAAATGAAAAGAGACAGTTGGATTTCCAAACTTCTACAAGCAGGAAACAGGCTATGGAAACTACTAAGTGGCAAACACATGCCTTGCATGAAAAAGGAAGGATGAGTCAGAAGGCAGAACTGGGAGCCCAGACAGTAGGGCAAAGAGCCATGGAGAATTATCTCCTGGCTTCAAATCTTAATCAAGGAACAGCCAACCAGTTCCTGGCTGGGTTTCAGAACATCATGGACCAGTGACTCCTCTATGCCTCCTATTTTTCATTTTTCATTTTCCATTTTCAATAGAGGTGTCTCTAGCAGTTATCCTATGCCTGTCACACCACCGTATTTTGGGAGTGTGTGGGGCACATAATTTGTTTCTTTACTCCACAGGTTTTCTGATCTAGAGGAATCTGATTGATGAGCTGTAGTTAAGGAAAACCTTATTTAGTCATCATCTTGCAGCTTGATCTGATTCTGTAAAGGAGGCTTTATCAACCTTGCATTATTGACATTTAGACTGATAATTTTTTGTTGTGGTGGGGTCTGCCTGTGCATTATTGGATAAAGTTTAGCAGTATCTGTAGCCTCTATCCGGTAGATATCAGTACTCCCCCTCCCCATTTGAGACATTCAAAAATGTTTCCAGACATTGCCAGATGTTCCTGGATCATGGGGCGGGTGGTGGGCAAAATCACCCCAGTTGAGAAACATTGGTATAAAGGGATGAGAGTTTTGGGGGTCTTGGTAGGGGATGAGTATATTTTGCTTGTGATGGGAATATCAATAATTTGTGTCCTGAAGGTGAACTATGGTTATTAAAAAGATGCCTACAACTTCTTTGATACTCCTCCCTGTAGAATGAGTGTGGGCTAAATGTAGTGATTCACTTCTAATGAATAGAATGTGGTAGAAGTGAAGGAGTATAATTTCTGAGAAAGAGATTGTGGCTTCCTCCTTGACCTCTGTTTGGATTGATTATTCACTTTTGGACACTCAAGCAGCCGTTTGCAAAGGTCCATATGGCAGAGAACTAAGTCTTTCTGACAATAGCCAGTGTGGAACTGAGGCCTCATGTCAAAAATCATGTGAACTGAATGAATCATTTTGGAAGTAGATCCTTCAGTCCTTTCAGAGACTGCAACCCCTGCCATCATTTGCCTGCAGCTGCTTGAGAGACCTTGAGTCAGAAGTCGGTTATGCCAATCCCAAATTCCTGACCCACAGAAGCTCTGAGATAATAAATGTTTGTTGTTTTAAGCCACTAAGTTTTAGATTAATTTTTTATGCAGCAATAGATAGCTGATACCCGTAGGATATACTATTAAGTTAAAAAAAAAAAAAAAAAAAAAGGAAGGCAAAGGCACTGTACATATAGTTTCATCTCAATTATGTGAAAATATGAATATTCATATAAAAAATCTGAAAAGGATACCCCCAGATTAGCAAATATTATATCTGTAGGGTAGAATTTGGCATATTTTTATTTACTTATTTAATTTATTCATGCATTTATTTATACTGTGTTTGCTGTGTTTATAGGTAGAAAAATTCTTCCCTGTGTTTTCTGGAATATTTTTGGAACAGTATCAGTGGGACGAGTTGAAGCTTGATATAATGTTTTGCCTTCACATTTAACAATGTCCCTGAAACTAATGGACTGTAATATGATATGACAGCCCTTCTTTCTTTCTAATACTTCTTTTCCATAATTTATGTGGGCCTAGCTTGAGGAAATATGTCTTTTTCCTGGCATTTCCCATATATTCTGCAATTATACTTATTGGTTTTCAGTGATTCTGAGAAGTATGTTATGACAACACTCATTTTTGTGACACTTCTTTCTAGCATAGCTTGTTGTTTTGGCATTCTTCCTAATGGGAAGCTATGGGGTGAAGGGGGGGCTAAACTTTGTAAGGTGGTGGCGTATGGGATTAAAAATACCCTTGCAAATAATTTTTGTAAATTGTTAGCTGAAATTCAATTTGGGCTGTAGAATCTGCAATAAGATTAGAAATTCCCTTGTGTATAATCTCAGAACATTATTTGGTATCATTGTCATTCTGAAAAAGAATATTAATGTCACCATAGCTGTGTGGTTGGTGGGGTTCAGCAAAGTTTGGAATGTAACAACAACAATATTTTTGGTACTTTGATTAATTGAGTTCTTATTATTCATCAGACACAATGCTTCTTTACTTAAACCTCATGAACCAACCTCTGTTAGCTTCTACTTTTTGGCTATTATGAATATTGCTGCTTATGAACATTCACATGCACGTTTTTGTTTGAATATATATTATCATTTCTCTTGGTATATACCTACAAGTGGAATGCTGATTCATGTAGTAACTCTATGTCTAACATTTTGAGGAACTGCCAAATTATTTTTCAAAAAAGCTTTGCCATTTTACATTCCTGCCAACAATGTGGGATTCAAATTTCTTCACATCCTTGCCAGCCATTGTTATTGTTTTGTTTTGTTTTGTTTTTTGTTATAACAATCCTGGTGGGTGTGAAGTGATACCTCATTGTGGCTTTTATTTGTATTTCATTAATAACTAATAATGTTGACCATGTTTTCATATGTTCATTGGTTGGTTCATGAGGTTTAAGGAAAGAAGCTGTGTCCTTAACCTAAAAGTGTAAGGAGAAGCAGCAAGTGCTGATGTAGAAGCTGCAGTTATCCAGAAGAGATAGATAAAATAACTGATGAAGGTGGTTACACTATACAACAGATTTTCAATGTAGATGAAACAGCCTTGTATTGGAGAAAGATGTCTTCTAGGACTTTCATAGCTAGAGAGGAGAAGTCAATGCCTTGCTTCAAGACTTCAAAGGACAGACTGACTCTTTTGTTAGGTTGGGGCTAATGCAGCTGGGGAGTTTCAGTTGAAGCCAGTGCTCATTTACCATTCTGAAAAAAAAAAGGGCCATTAAGAATTATGATAAATCTACTCTGCCTGTGCTCTATAAATGGAACAAAGGCTGGATAACAGCACATCTGTTTACAACATTCTTTTTCTGAATATGTTAGCCCATTGTTGAGACCTACTGCTCAGAAAAAAGGTTCCTTTCAAAATATTACTTCTCACTGACAACGCACCTGGTCACCCAACAGCTGTGATGGAGACGTACAATGAGATGAATGTTGTTTTCATGTCTGCTAACACAACATCCATTCTGCAGCCCATGGGTCAAGGAGTAACTTCAAGTTTTATTATTTAAGAAATACATTTCATAAGGCTATAGCTGCCATTGATAGTGATTCCTTGGATGGATCTGGGCAAGGTCAATTGAAAACCTTCTGGAAAAGATTCACCATTCTAGATGCCATGAAGAACATCCATGAGGAAAGCCTAGACTTTCCTTTATGAGACATTTTAAAATACTAATTCAGTCTCTTTGCCAATTATATCAGATTTTTATTTCTTCTTTAGTCAGTTTTGTTTGTATCTTTTTAGGAATTTGTCCATTTCATCCAAGTTTTTCAATTTTTTGATAAACAGTTGTTCATGGTATAATCTTATAGTCCTTTTAATTTCTGTAATATTGTTACTGAAACCACCTCATTCATTCCTGATTTTAGTAATTTGTGTCTGCTTAGCTAAAGGTTTATTCAGTTTTCTTGATATTTTCAAGTAATGAACTTTGGTTTTGTTGATTTTCTCTATTGTTTGTTATTCTCTATTTCATTTATATGTGATTTGACTTTTGTTATTTCCTTCCTTCTGCTCGCTTTAGGTTTAGTTTGCTCTTCTTTTTCTAGTTCTTCCAGTTTTGAGATTAGATCTCATATTTGAAATCTTTCTTCTTTTTTAATGTAAGCATTTAGAGCATAAATTTCCCTCTTAGCACTGCCTTTGCTGCATCCTATAAGTTATGGTATGTCATATTTTCATTTTCATTCACTTCAAGATATTTCCTAAATACTTTCGTGATTTCTCCTTTAACACATTGGTTGTTTAAGAGTATGTATTTAATTTCCACATATTTGCAAAATTTCCATTTCACCCTTCTGTTAATTGATTTCAAGCTTCATCCCATTGTGGTCAGAGAAGATACATGGTATGATTTCAATATTGTTGAAGTTACTGAGATTTGTTTTGTGACAAAAGATATGGCCTATACTGGAGAATGATCTATTTACACTTGAGAAGAACGTGTATTCTTTTACTATTGTGTGAAGTGTTCTACTGATATTTTCGAATTTCAGGTGAATCTCCTGTAAACAGCATATAGTTGGGTCACGCCTTTTTAAATCCATTCTGCCAATCTCTGCCTTTTGACTGGAGAGTTTAATCCATTTACATTTAAAGTCACTCCTGATATAATGCATGGATTTCTATTGCCATTTTTATATTTAGTCTTTGTAAATCTTATACCTTTTTGTGTCTTTATTCTTCCATTAATGCCTACTTTCATATTTATTTGATTTTTTGTATTTTACTATGTTGAGCTCCTTCTCATTTCTTTCTGTATATATATTTTCATGTATTTTCCTGTGGTTACTATGAGGATCAAATTTAACATCCTTAATATGTAGCAATCATATTTGACTTGATACCAACTGACATCAATAGTATATGCATACACTGTTCTTAGACTCTTTTATTCTCCCACCTTTTTTGTACTTGTTATAAATTATATCTTTGTATGTTGTATGTTCAAAACCATAGGTTTCTCAGTACTTTATATGCATTTGCATTTTAACACTTATAGGAATTAAGAAGTGGAGTTACATACTAAAAGATACATTACAATAGTACTGGCATTTGCAATTACCCGTATGGTTGCATTTTACCAGAAGTCTTTATTTATTCATGCCACTTTTAACCACTGTCTGTTGTCCTTTCCCTTCAGTCTGAGGAACTCTCTTTAGCATTGCTTGTAGCCAGGTTTAGTGGTAATGATCCCCCTCAACTTTTATCTCAGAATGCCTTAATCTCCTGCTCATCTTTGAAAGAATGTCCCACCAGGAATAACATTCTTGATTGGAAATTGTTTTCTCTCAACACTTAAGTATTTCAACCCACTGCTTTATTGCTTCCATGGTTTCTGATGAGAAATTAGCACTAAATCTAACCAGGACTCCCTTGTCTATATTATGTTGCATTTCTCTTGGAGATTTCAGAACTCTCTCCTTGGCCTTTGCATTCAAAAGTTTGATCTGTATGTGTTGGGGTATATTTCTCTTCATTTTATTTTCTCTGATTGATGTTCTCTGGACTTGTTGAATGTGCATATTCGTATCTTTTGCTGAGTTTGGGCACTTTTCTGCCATTATTTCTTTTAATATTTCTTCTACCCTTTTCTTCTCCTTCTGAGATTCACATAATGCATATATTGCTATGCTTGATGGTTTCCCAGAGGTGTCTTAGGCTAATTTTGCTTTTTATAATTCTTTTTTATTTCTGGTCCTCTGCTTGACTAATTTCAGTTTTCTTGTCTTTGAGTTCACTGATCCTTTCTTCTTTCAGCTCCAGTTTGCTCTTGAAATCCTCCTGGGAATTTTTCATTTCAGTGATTGTAGGCTTCACCTCCAATAATTCTATTTGATTTCTTTTAAAAATTTCTATCTCTTTATCAAGATTCTCATATTGTTCAATTTATTATTTTCCTGATAGCCTTTAGTTTTTCTCTAAACATTTTTTTCATCTCCTTGACCATATTGTTTTCCTGATATCCTTTAGTTCTTTCTCTGTATTTTACTTTAACGACTTGTGCATATTGACGATCAGTTTTTTGAAAGTCTTTGTCCAGTGCATCCACAGTCTAGTCTTGTTTGTTGACGTTTTCTGGATTTTTATCCTCTTCCTTTGGATGGGTCATCATTTTCTGTTTCTTTGATTGTCTTGTACTTTTTTGTTGCACATTTAATATATTAAAATGTTAACTCTGGGATTTTATCCCTGAGATGTCTGTTTCTTGAATTTGTATCTGGCTAGTGATATGACAGATATTTTCTTCAGTGTCAGGATATAAGAAAACCAAGCAAACCTAAGCAGAAAACAACTTTCACCATCTTTACAATTTGGCTTTTGTTGGCTGGTGCTGTCTTTCAGAAATTCAGCTCAAGTAAATGCAAAGTACAGGGTCCTCCCTGTCTTTTTGAGTCTGTGTCTTATCCTGGGCTTGTGCTTGCCAGTGACCTCATGATTTCCCCTGCTTACAGGAGACTGACTGTCCCCTCTACTTCTCAGGAAACAGAACTTTTTCTCTCCCTGGTATTCCACTGCTGGACTTAAAGCAGATAAGCCTTTGCCCCAGGCCACCCACATCAATTATTTCTTATACTGCTTTCATTATCTCAAGCTGCTTTTGCCCGGAGGGCAAATTCTGGGAGGGTGGGCACACTAAAGAGGAGGTTAGTCTTTCCCAGCCAGGACAAGGTCAGGGATCTACCAAGGGAATGCCAGTCAGCACCAAAGTGTCCTGGGGAGAATCTGAAGAAAGGATCAGGAAGGGCACCAGGAGCTTCTTCCATGGCTCCCCAAATCTGTGCTTTTTTGATTTTCCACCTTCCACAGCACATGCAGTCTTTCAACTGTCCTCTGCATCTCTTAGGAAGCATATCATCTTTACATGTCATCTGCTGCCTTTGTAGTTGGTTGGAACAATGGCTACCCCCAGAGTCCAGCCCCCAGTCATCTGAAGTAGTCAATCAAAAGCAGTGGTCAGCGATAGGACTGAAGTCCCCCTGGATCTTATGAACCTAGTCTTTTTATTCCTCTCTGGTACTAGAAAGTTGTGCCAGGGGCCAAATTCCACTGCTGCCTGCCAGGAGAGTAGGGGATATGTGATGGTGGTAACCACTGTTTGGAGATAGAATTTCACTGGTATTTTATTGTAATTCCCCAGCCTCTTCCTCCCACTCTTCCCTGGATGCTACATAGTGTCTACTGGATTCTGGAGTTTTGAAATAGCTTGCTCCGCCATTTCTTGCCTGCTTAATACTTGTTCTGGTGGAGAGACTGATTCCTAGAGTTTCCTTCTCCACCATATTCCCACAATTCACTCTTCTCCTTTATTTTTGGAAGTTGGTTTTGTTGGATATAATGTTCTTGGTTGATAGTATTTTTCCTTCAGTACTTTCAATATGCCTTCCCACTTCCTTTAGGCCTCTATTGGTTCTGTTAAGTCAATTATCTTATTGGCTTCTCTCAGATGGGATAAGTTATATATTTCTTACAAGATTTTCTTTTTGTCTTTTTCTTTCATACGCTTTGCTATGATATGTTTGGATATGGATGTCTTTGCATTTATCATACTTGGAGGTTATTGAACTTCTTGGCTATGTAGTGAAGAGTTTGGCTCCATGCCATAATTCTGTGTGTGATCTTTCAAGCCCAACCATAGGCAATTACAAGGCTTTAGCCTGGAAGGCCTCATGGGGAAAGCTACTCTCCCTCCCCCCATTGCACTTGGTGTATAGCCAGCGTATTGCAGTTTTCTGAATGGAGTTGTAGTCAAGAACTCATCCTCCCCTTATCCAACTATGCTCATGTACATATCTGCAGAAAAGCCAGGAACCAAGGATCACTGGCAGCCAGCCTCAGAACACCACAGTCTTTGAAGAGCCATGATTTTGATGATGCCATGATTTTGGATTTCTCCCTGCGTTAAAACCATGTGCTAATAAATTCCCATTGGTTAAGCCAAGCCATTGTATAGTATTTGTTTTAGCAGCTGGAAACTAAAACACCTCTCTTTTCTCCTCCAGGTGGACTTCTAGCTTCTGGCTCTTCCTTATTGCTTTCTCCCTGTGGCCTTCTCTATAAGGCCTTCAGTAACAGGACTAAGATCCATCCTGATTCACTTTCACCAACTTTAACTAAAAATAACAAATTCAAAAAGTCCTATTTATCTAGAGATCACACACACACAGGAATGGGATTGAGATCACATATTTTTCAGGGGTGAATAATTCAATCTACTACAGTCTCTCTGTCCACAGCACTAGGATACTAGAAGTAACAAGCAAAACAGTAGACCAGATAGTAGTTTAACAGAGAATCACGGAAAGACACAGAGAAGAAGAGCCCTCCCCATTCTGAGAAAGCCACAAAGACAGTCAACACCCTGCCTGCTAAGAGCCATGACTTTAATAGGAACAATTTATGCCCCAGGGAATTGTCAAAAAATGCAGCAATCAGCTAGTAATTAATGGAGGCTGAGAGCTGGATGTGATACCAATAGAGGCAAACCAACCAGAAGCTTAATTAATAGAATTTATATTATATGAGGTATCTGGGTGACCAAGTATTCTCTTCCTTGGGTGGGACATCTGACACATGAGTGGAGGCTGGTAAAGGAAGGAAGCCAATCCTCTCAGCTGCGCTTGTTTGGAATAGAGCTTCTAAAAATGAAGCTTTGGGGAAATGGGAAATGAGAGTGGCCTACCCCTCCAGGGGTGAAACTGTAGTCCAAAACTGAGCTGTGGGGAGAGGGAACCTTATCTTTTTTACTGCACCTACTTGGAATAGAGATTCATCTCACTGTGCTGGGTTAGAGGGAAGCAGATCATGGCTCAAATATCAGACTCTGTTATTAGCAAGATTTAGTAGATTTTCTTGACAAAATGTTTCTCTATTTGCTGTATGCCTTAGGACAATTTTAAGAGACTTTAAATGGTTGCTTTTTATTATTTTCACCAGTTAAATAGTTGTCTTGCTGGGGAGAGTGTCTATCAGTCTCCTCACACCACTGTCCCAGATGTCTAGCCTCTTCCTTGGAAAGGCTTTTATCAGGGTTTTACAGCTTAAAGAAAGCAGTGACCTGCAGTTGATCCAAGAGACTGTTCTAGATCACTTCTGTTTTTTGTTATTGTTTTTTGCTTAGGTACAGAGCATTTTAAGGTGACATGCATAACCTTTGGAGTCCTAGGCTGGGATTTTCCTATGTGTCCACTACAATTAAAAATTACTCTTCTCATTTAATACTCATTTTCTAGCCATGTGCCGCTTGATATTTCTCCTTGAGAAAAAGGAGTACAATAAAATTTATGCTTTAATTTCTAAGCATATTTTAATGATCACCATACTTTTTGATATGCTAAATTTATATTATTTCTTTAATTATAAGTGATTGCAAAATAAATGAATTGATTTTTGGCTATATGGAATTAGAAAAATGAGTACTATATTTCTGCAAAAACACTTGTTTGCAAGGAATGTAAATAATCTTACAAAGCTAAGTTATAATGCTTTTTGGGACTAAATTATTATCATTATTAAATCAGAAGAATAGAATTAAATCAGAAATTAAATCATTTTTTCAAGTGATTGCTAATGCCCGATATTATGATTTTAGGGACACACAATGATTTTAATCCTTATATCTCAACATTCACCTGACAATAAGTTGGTGAATGTAAGTTCCAGCATTTTTAACCTCATGCTGTTTTCAAACACCTTTCATACCTTACTGCCTTTGCTCTTTCGACAAACAATTCATTCAATAAATAATTACTGAATGCCTCTTTTGTACTAGGCGATGTTCTCTATGATAAAATGCTATTCTCCCTATTCATATTTACTAAATATTTGTGAATGCATGTACTGGGTCAAATCCTGTGGAAAGTGTTGCAAATATTGTGATGAAAAGCTTAAGTGTTGCTTTAGTTAAACCATGATAAACAAGATCCTTATGGAACTTACAGTCTGAGGAAGTAGACATTGAACTCGTAACCAAGTAAAAATTTACAGCTACTAATCAGGATAAGTGCTATGCATGAAAAGCATGGAGTTGTATGAGAGTCACTAACAGGAAAGATTAGGAAGGTCAGGGAAGACATCTTTGATGAAGTGATATTTCAGTTGAATCTTGAAAACAGTAGAAATTACTTTTGTGAAGAGTAGTGGGTAAAGAGTAGTTCAGTAAAGGGAAAACATATAAAAAGGCCCTGAGATGGAGAGAGCTTGGTGTTGGAGGTCAGTGTATCGTGCTCTGGGGGAATAGTGGGCCCAAGATGATGCTGGAGTGATAGGCAGAGCCTACCATGTCTATAGATTATTAATTGATTTTATTTTTAATGACAACATTGTATTACAGTGTGTGTTCCCCATAAATTAATTAATTAGTTCCTTGTACATGGACATGTAGGTTATTTCCAATTTATCACTGGTATAAAAGAGATACTTCTGTATTGTTGAATTTTAAATTATTGAATTAGTCTTATCATATCTTTGCATTTTTCCATATTTGCTGCAGATAGTTATTTAGGAAGTTCCCTGTTTAACATTACTAATTCCACTTCCCTAACCTATCTCCACAGAGATAACCATGCCTCTTGAATTTTATGTTAACATATCCATGCCTCTTTAAAACAATTTTTCCACATGTTTGCATTTATAAATAATTTATATTATCATTTTGTCTGTATCATTCTCCAATTTAACTTTTGTTCTTAAAATTAGGTATTTAAGTTTTTCTTTGTTAATACATGTAACTTTATTCATTTACTTTAAACTTCTGTGTATTATTCAATTATAGGAATATACCATAATTTACCAGTTCTCCCATTAATGGATAATTTTCTGTTCTTATAAATAATGCTACAATGAATATTGAATATTTCTCCTTGTATACATGTGTTAGAGTTTCTGTATGGTAGATATCTAGAAATAAAATTGATGAGTCAAAGGACAGGAACTTCAGTTTACTCATAAATTGTTCTCCTAAGCATTGTAATTTAGACTCCTTATCAGCTGTATAGAGAGTTCCTATTTCTCCACATTTTTGCACTTAGCATTGTCAGACTTTCATGTTTTTAACAATCAGATGGATATGAAATGGTATATCATTGTGGTTTTAATTTTTATTTCCATGTTTCCAAATATCTTCCATATATTCATTTTTCAGATTTCCTTCTGTGTGAAATTCCTGCTCATTTGCACTATGCATTTTGAAAATTGGTTTGGTGGACTTATTTTACTGCTTGGAGGAATTCTTTAGATATTCTGGATATTAATTCTTTGTGTATTATATACATTTCATATATCTTGATGTCATCTTCTATTGTGCAAAAATTTAAAATGTTAACGTAGCCAGATTTATCAAGCTTTCTTTTAGGGCTTATGCTTTTCATGCTTTGTTAAAGCAATACTTTCCTACCCCTATATCATCAAGATATCCTCTGATATTTCTTTCCAAAATATTTAAAGTTTTCTCTGTATATTTTGGGCTTTAATTAATATGAACTTACTTTTTATATATGATGTGAGGTAGGGGTCTACTTTTCTGTCATGTGAATAATTAATTTTTCCAGTACTATTCATGGGATAGTCCATAATTTCCCCAAACCTTTGTAATGCCATCTCTGTTACACATCAAGTTTTCATATATTCCTACATTTATTTTGTGGCTTTCTGTTTCGTTCCATTGGTATATTTTATAATACCTGTGCTAATAATGCCCTAATATATGAATTACTATATCCCTATAGTAACTCTTGATATTTGTTTTGTTGAGTCCTCCCACCTTATTCTTTTTAACAATTATTTGGCTATTGTTTCTCTTATATTTTTTCATATTATTAAATAAACTTGTCAAGTTCTGGGAAAAAAAACCCTTTGTTGGAACTGATTGGAATAACAATGAAATTATAGATTATTTTGAGAATTGAGTTATATCCTCCATATGCATGGTATATTTTGGATGTTTGTCCATTGTTCAAATCTTTTTAAAAAATGCTCATTTTTATAATTTATCCCAGATGTACTCTGCATATTTTTAGATATATTTTTCAATTTTTAATGGTTTTTATCACTATTCTTGATGGATGTTTTTCTGTTATACTTTTACATGGTTATTACTAGTGTATGTCAACACTAATGATTTTTGAATATTAGTATTTTTATTCAGTAACCTTGCTGAACTTCCTTCGTAGTTCTAATGTTTGAAAATTCTCTTGGATTTTCTATGAACATTAATGTGTTATTTTCAAATGCTGACAACTTTGCCACTTTTTTTCTAATTCTTATGCCTTATTTTTTATTGTCTTAATGCATTGTACAAGATCTCAAGTATAATGTTCAAGAGAAGTGATAAAAGTAATACTTTTCTTATTCTTATTTGTATGGGAATGAGTGTCCTAAATCCTAAATATGCTTATTTCATAGTCTTCCTTAGACTATTCTAAAATTGACTGAAGTAAAATTCATTTCTGATCATTCATTTATGATCTGCTTTTCTCAGTGTTAGTTTTTTTCAAATTAAATTTTGGTTGATAAGCTCATCTTTAGTGGGAGAGAATTTTGTTTACTTTTTCTCTTTTTCCCTCTGTGTTAACCCCCTCCCTGTATTTAGCAGTTTTGTGGTTGCCTCTACATGGTTTCACAGGCTGTCTAGTTCAGGCAAAAACATAATAGCATTTTGTGTTTTCCATCCTCCATCAATGTAGGAGTATCACATATCCAGTCAGTAAGGTGGAAAACAGCTTATTTCAGGTACTTGACAGGAGCCTGTGTCTTTGTTTTCTCCCCAAGCCTGTAGCAGTATTTTAGCAATGGATTTTTTCATCTTTCTTTCACATGTCACTGAGCTCCTTTCTAGATCCTGGCTTCAAACAAGAAGCCTGACATCAGTCCCTAGTTTGTGGTAGAACAATTTCAGTCCTCTTAACTCTGTAAGAACAAAACTCCTGGCTACCTTGGCCTTCTTCCCAGTCTCAAGCCCAGTGGAGGCTTCTACCTCTACTCATTGCTTTAATTTTTTTCCTCATTTCTGGTCCACAGACATGTTCATCTTCTGTTTAAGCCCATATATGTCTGCTTCATTGTATCTATAACTGCTGTATATTTGGAAAATAGAGGGTGTTTAAATAAGAAGTTACTGAGTTATCATGATCAGAAGACAAAATATCTTATTTTAAAGTAGCAAAATATCCTATTGACATTCCAAAAATACTTAATTTATTTTGAAATTTCAAATAATATTGAAGAAGAGAAAGGGGTGAAAAAATTCAGAAACACTGATATAGAATGAGGTTAATTTTTGTTGTTGTTGAATATTGTGCTAACTGAGCCATTGAAAAGGATTTGAAGAGGAGGAGTGACATGCTTAAGTTTATATTTTAGAAAAATCACTCAGCAGCAATATGGATAATGGGTTAATGGCATAGAGACCGAGTAACAGGGAGAATGATTAGATGAGAAATTATGACTGTTTCACTAAATGCAGTGTACTTTGGGTGGATGGTGGTGTGGCCTTTCTTTTCTTCTGACTAGGTTAATAAAATTATCATTGGGAAAAAAAATGCTTTCTGTGATTTCTTGTGAAAATTCCTACCATGATGGTAGGAATTCCTTCCAGGAGGGTTTTCTTACACTATATGAAACTAGTTCTTGTACTCAGGACCAACTATTTTGGGGAAATGTAGTATATTTAAGAAAAAGTGAAAAGGAGATTTGAGTTTGATTAGAACTAGTTAAGTGCTTCTTAGGATTAATGTCAGCACTTAAATAAGGAACAGAAATCCAGGCCTATGTGAGTGACTGCTGAGGGACGGCAAGATTATAAGTCAAAGAACTAGAACTGATTCTGACTCTGGATTTACATACTTCTGCTTTGGGCATCATCCAGTTTCCTTTTATACAGCGTGAACTCTAAAGTTCCTTCTAATTTTTTATCAGATAAAGAAGTCTCAGTTAAGGGTAGGTAGAGAGAAAAATCATTCCAAAAATGAAAACTTAAGAATATTTCTCTGTTATCTGGGCCTATTGATGGAAGTAAAATGATTGTTGAAGAGAGGAAATAATACTGATCTCAGGGGCTGCTTACTGAACATTTTATAGGTAAAAAATAAATGGTTTATGTCTAATTGAAAAGTTTTTGAAAATTATTTATATTAACCATTTATTTAACATCTAACTGTTTTTTGACACTGTGGGAGATACAATAAAATAAAGTAGAGCCTCTGTTCTCAGAGAATTCACAATTCACTTTACAAAATTAAACTTGTGAAAAGTAAGTAAATAAATGAGAGCTAAATAGTCTAAGAATGGAAATATAAGCAATACTATAAGGCCTCTGATTAGTTGACAAATATTTAGTTGGGAGATTAAATGTAATCAAATACAGTTGATCATTGTGGGTTAGGAAAAGCTTAAGTAAAAAAGCCAATATTCATTAGTTTTAATATATAATTTCAGAATTGCTTTTGTGGGGTTAGTAATTATTTTCTCTGTTTTAATCAGAATTTCTCAGAGGTAATAACTGTTCCACATTCACACAACTTTAAGAGGTTATGTCATAAATGTTTCATTTACATATCCTTCAGTTTATCATCAATATGTTAGCAGAAATACACAAATTTTATTATCTCAGCAAAAAACAATTTTTGGAATTAGAATAATTCTTGGAAATACATCAGTTCTTCAGAACTGTCTTGGTATAGGATCACAGGTGAGAGTGTTCATAGCCCAAAGGATCTAGGAAGAATTGATTTTCTTGTAGGTACAGGAAATATAGGAACTGTACCAGCCTTTGTTTCACCTAGACAAGGTTGCAGTTTACTAACTTTGCTTTCAAAATATTCAGAGTTAATCTTAGCATATTATCAAAGACCTGATCCCTCTAGCTACCTTCCTAAGCAATTTCATGGTTCTGGTTGGGGGTTGAAATGAGTGAAAAGAAGACAGACCCAAAACATTGGATGTAAGAAGCTATTAGTGGGAACCTTGGTAAAACAAGATGAGACTACTCTGTTTGCCACACCTTCAATGAATATAGTTCTTGGCACCAGGCTTTGAGAGACTAGAGTATTTATCTAGAATTGAATAACCAGGATATTTGAAGAAAAATTGAAGGATTGGAGAGTGTTGAGTTTGGAGAAGAGAGAATTTCATTTGAATATGTTGTTAATAGTTAAATATTTAGAGTTCTGTCATTTGGAAGAAGGAGTCAAAATTTTCTGCATGAATTCAGAAATCTTAAATTAATGCATGGAGGCAGAGTTCAGGTCAATGTAAATAAATAATGTGAGCAAAACTTGTCTAATGAACAGAGCTGTCCAAAAATGCATTCATCTGGCAGTGTTGATGCAAGCAGAGGTACTGAGGATACATTAGTGAATAAACTGGTGTGTCAAATAACATTAAAGAATTAGTTGAATGAACAAATCAAGAGCTGACTGTGTGAGTCTGGATAACTATGCCTGAGGTGATAGTGGAAATATTACTCTAATGGTTGAGAAATTGATGTTAACCAATCCTAAGGCCCTTTCTTCCTGAAATTCTGTCTTCTCTTCATGATCATACATAATCTGTCATTTTCTTGAAGATTGCAGCATTCAATCATTTTTTAAAACAAATCCAGTCAATTTAATAAAATTTTAGTGACAATATGATGTAGCAGAAAATCCAGGGGTTTTATAGTTAGACAAATCTGGGTTCAAATGTCAGCTCCACCATGTAGTAGTTGTGTGACCTTGGCAAATCACTTCATATCTTTGTGTTTCTGTTTTCTCATTTGGAATATTCATTCAATCAAAAAGTATTTATAAACAAAAAAGCAACAACAAAAATAGAAAACAAAAAGTATTTATTGAACATATATACACAAGACAGTGTTCTAGGCTCTTGGTATCCTTGAAATAAACATTGGCCCTTGCACTATAAAACTTATATTATATGATGAGAGATAGAATATAAATATTAAACCAGTAAGTTATATAGTATATTAAAGGTTATGGAAGCTATGGAGAAAAATAGTAGATAAAGGGAAGAAGAATTGAGAATGGTTGGATGTGATGAGAGAGAGGTTGAAGATGAAATAGGATGGCCAGGGGAAGCCTTATTAGAAGATGAGATGTGAACAAAGGCTTGAAATAAATAAGGGAGTGTCTTAGTTTTCTAGGGCTGCTATGACAAGTATCAAACAATTGGTTGGCTTAACCAGTACAAATTTAAGGTCTCATAGTTTGAAGTCTAGAAGTCCAAAATCATGTTATTGCAGGACTTGCTATCTCTTGGAGTTTGTAACTTTCTGGCAGTCATCTATCACATGGCCATCACTCTATCCTTGTGTTTATTCCTCTGATTTCCATGGCCTCTGATTTCTGATTCACTGTGTCCATAGTTTCCTTTGCTTTAAGGACTCCAGTCAGATGGATGAAGGCCTACCCTGATTCAATATGGCCTCATATAAATAGGATCTTCAAAGGACCTATTCACAATGACTCCACACCTTAACTAATAACAAAAACTAATGACAACAACTGCAAAGGTCCTATTTACAAATGGGTTCATTCCTATAGTACTGGGTATATGATTCAATCCTCAACAGGGAGTTATCCTTGAAGTATCTGGAGGGACAAATGGGAAGAGTTAGATAAAAGTACCAATTGTGGGAGTATGACTAGAGAATTCAGGGACCAGGAAGGAGGCCAGTATGGGGGTGGCAGATCATATAGGGTCTTTTGGACCATTGTAAGGACTTTGGCTTTTACTTTGAGTGAAATGGAAAGCTGGTTCAGGTTTTGAGTGAGGGAATAACATAATTGTTCATATATTTTACAAGGATCAATTGAGAAAAGACTGAAGAGAGTCAAGGGGAAAAGTAGGGAGGAATGGTTGGAGACCATTACAGTAATCCACATTAGAAATTTTGATGGCTTAGATTGAGGGGTAGTAGGCAACTGGTGAGAAGTTGTCAGAGTCTGGACATACTGTCATGGAAATAAAACTTACTTTTCAAGGTTGTTGTGAGAATTAAGGACAATGTGTGTAACATGCCTGGCAACAGTGTACGGGACATCATTATGACCATGTTAGATATTGTTATTAACAAAATGGGGAATAGCATGCAGAATCTTATCTTGGTCCTTCAACATGATTGAATTTATCTTGTTCACTTTTTTTCCAATTAGATTTTTTATTGAACTATATAGTTGACATACCATGTCATTCACACATTTAAAGTGTGCAATTCAGTGGTTTTTAGTATATTCACAAAATTGTGTAACCACCACTATCTAATTGCAGAATATTGTCATCACCCACTGTAGCAGTTTGGCAGTTTGATATAGTTATGAATTCCAAAAATAGATATTGGATTATGCTTGTAAACTAGTCTGTTAATCTGGGCATGATTAAGTTATGATTAGGGCATTGACTGGGCCACTCAGTAGGGCGTTGAGCCCCATCCCTTCGTGGGTGGGGTCTTGAAGATAAAAGACATGGCAAAGGACAGTGTTGGAGCAGTCTTGAGCTGGAGCCCCGGGAAGTAGCATACAGAGGAGCTTGGTTGTGAGGAAATAGAGAAGGCCCTGGGAAGAGGAGCAAGCCATTTACCTGATAGTCTACAGCTGGCCTTGTGACACAAAGCAAGCCTGAGCCCAGAGAGAGGCAAGCCCTGGGAAGAGAGGAACCCAAGAAGCCTGAACCCTGACAAAGGTCGGCAGCTGTCATGCTCTAACATGTGGCAACAGACTTTGGTGAAGGAAGAAACTTATGCTTTATGGCCTGGTAACTGTAAGCTTCTACCCCAAATAAATACCCTTTATAAAGACCAACAGATTTCTGGTATCTTGCATCAGCGCACCTTTGACTGACTAATATACCCACAAAAGAAATCCATTAGCAATCAGTCTGTATTCCCCTCTCCACAGCCCCTGACAGCCTGGCTCTATGGATAATCTGCTTCCTGGTTCTAAGTATATACCTATTCTGGATATTTCATATAAATGGAATCATATAATTGGAATCATAAACTGGCCATTTATGTCTGGCTTCTTTCACTTAGCATAATGATTTTGGGGTTTATTCATGTTGTAGTATCAGTACTCCATTTCTTTCTATGAGTGAGCAATCTTCCATTGTATGGATTTCCCACATTTTGTTTATTCTTTCATCAGTTGATGGGCATATGTTTGTTCTTTTACTTTTTTTTTTTTTTTTTTTACTATTAATAATCCTGGTAGACATTCGTGTACAAGTTGTTTGGGTAAATGTATGCTTTTAATTATTTTGGGAATATACCTGGAGTAGAATTTCTGGGTAAAATGGTAAGTCTATGTTTAACTTTTTGAGGAACTGAGAAACTTTTTTCCAAGCTGGTGCACCAATTTAATTCCCATTAGCAATATAGCAGGGAGCATTTCAATTTCTCCATATCCTCATCAACACTTGTTATTATACATCTTTTTATTATAACAATCCTAATGGGTGTGTCTCATTGTGATTTTAATTTGCATTTCCCCAATGATAAATAATGTTGAACATCTTTTCATGTACAATTGGGACATTTGTATATCTACTTTGGTGAAATATCTATTAAAACCTTTTGCCCAATTTTTAATTGGTTTATTTGTATTGTGAA
>JAQZBX010041267.1:0-22403 GCA_029593785.1 Cabassous unicinctus
CTGCTTATCTCCCCCTTGCTGTGAGGTCCTGCTGCATCAGCCCACCGCACCACGCGGGACGGCCTGCTTTCACAAGGAGGCCCCGGGAAGTGAACCCAGGGCCTCCCGCATGGTAAACGGGGGCTCTATCGATTGAGCCACACCCGCTTCCTGCTGTGAGGTCTTGCTGCATCAGCCTACCGCGCCGCGCGGGCCGGCCGGCCTGCCCTCACAAGGAGGCCCCGGGAAGCGAACCCGGGGCCTCCCACATAGTAAACGGGAGCTCTATCCATTGAGCCACACCTGCTTCCCCCCAGAAGACTTTGACCATTTAGCAGGAGACACCCAAAGGTAACATAGGCTGACACAGGACAGAGGAATGAAGACCAAGTGAATACTTGTGATCTTGTCTGGGCAGCCTCACATCAATTCCCACTCACAGCATGAGTGTGTGGAGGAAAAAGATCAGGCCACGGGTGGCAGAAGTTTCTTGTGGGATGGGATCCTGGTGGGCCTATAATGTTCATATCAACACCATGGCTGGCAGGGCAGAAAGGGTCATGCTGGGATGGTACTATTCTGTGCATATGTTAATCCACAGCTGTCATCTCTTTTCCTCATGGGCTGCATGTATGTGCAGATAGGGTTATGTTTCTAATCTGGGGACATGCACATCATGTGAAACCTCCCCCTGAGGTGATGGACAGGCAGGGCCTTGAAACATCCTTGCATGGCTGCTGGGCATTCTTTGCAGAGCTTCACCCAGCAAATTGATGAGGAAGTGGACAAAGGAGTCACCTATACCACCTCACCATGCAAGGAGAAGATTCCCCACAGTGCCAACAACGGCTAGTGCAGGCCAGATATGAGAGTGGGTGCAGAGCAGTCTGTACATCCAGAGTACAAACACAGTGAAGGAGGGCTTCCCAGACCCCAGGCTGGCAACTTCTCAGGCTTCTGCCCAGGGTTTTCCTGATTATTGGCCCAAGGTCCCACTCCCAAATGTATCTGAGCTAACATCATTCCACCATTCCCACTGCCCAGCCCCTGCCACAGTCATGTGCAGCCACTTTTCTATTTGTCATAATACAGAAAAGAGATTTTTACACTGTTTTTACTTCATGTTGAACCATGAGTGACTTTTCATTTTGCTAAGTTGTTTTAACAACCCAAATCCAGGTATCCCATGTATTGATCTGTTTGACTGTCTTTCCACAACTTCTGCAACCTTACTAACCATCATGCTTAGCAAGACTTTTTAACAAAAAAAGGGCGAGGGGATAATACTATATATCCCTTCTATAACCTGCCATCCTTTGGTACTCTTCACTGTGACCTCTCCAGGTCAGTGACTGGGCTGCATAATATTCCAGAAGGGAGGCCTGTTACTATAGAGTTTCAGCCTCTCACTGCTGCTGGAACTTGATGTAATTCCTTTCTGTTGCCATTTCAACAGTGCTGCAGGGAACATAATATGTGTCTCTTAATATTCTATTGCTCTTCACACACTCAGAAAGGACACCCAGGAATAGGATGGCTGGGTTGGAGTATATCCATACTTAAAATTTTAATAACTAGGGCCAGATAACTTTGAAAAGAGCTGTCTAAGTTAAGTTGGTACCAGCAGTCTTTGAAGATGGAATATTCCCTACATCCCACCAGCCATGCATAATATTCTTTAACATTTGTCAATGTGGTGTCAGAGCAGCAAATGGAATCAAATGCCCTTCCTTTTTCCCAACCTCAGTGTGAAAATTAGTCAGCCTTGAATTTAGGCAAGATTAGTATGGTGAAGAAAAAGCATGCAGGCATCTAGGTGGTGGTCAGGCTCTAGACTTCACCCTCCAAGAACATTGTGGTGATGGACACACTTTCCACAATCCGTGGGGCACAGTATCAACCCCCTTATTACAGTGGGGTGGCATTCATTCTTCTAATTCTCTGACTCATAGGTCCTTACCCCTCAGAACAGTGTGATGGTAGCCTAACTCTCTCTAATCTCCTGGGAATGTGCTCCATCCATGTAGTCTGGGGAGGCTGAACTCTCCCTGAGCAACAGGACAGAAGACCCACCCACTTCAAATGCTTGGGCAAACTCACCCTTTCTACACACATGGGTGGAGTCCCTCTCTTGGCCTAAGAAAACGTCTTAAGTCCAGAATTCAGCTTCCACAGTTTTCTTCTTGAAGACATTTTTCCCTCCATCTCTCCCCTCTGTTCCTTTTAGTCTAGGTTGACAGTGGTTTCATTCATACAGATCTCACAAAGAGGTCATCGGTTTTTCATGAAGTTCACAGGGTTCATGTATTAGTCAGGGTTCTCTAGGGAACAGAATCAACAGAAGATATCTGTAAATAGTATGATTTTCTATAAGAGCCTCTCACGTGACCATGAGGATGCACAACTCCAGGTTCCACAGGCAGGCTGCAAACCAAGGGCTCTGATGAAAGTCCAATGATGGTCCTTGATGAGTTTCTGGAAGATGCTGGCTGTCCAAAGACTAACTGGGAAATTCTCTCTGAATGCTGAAATTACTTCCCCTTTTAAGGCGTACAACTGATTGGATAAAATGTCACTCATTGATGATAGCAATCTCTCTGGCTGATCATAGATGTAATCAGTCATCTATGAAGTAAACTCACTGATGACTAAAACCCATAAATGTCCTTATATTACAATTAGTCTTGTGCTTGCTTGAACAAAAAACTGGGTACAATTGCCTGGCCAAGTTGACACATTAGCCTAACCACCACAGGTCCTAACCACCAGACAATAAGACTTTCCACAAATCCTTTTTGGATAACTGCATTTCCAATCCTGACTTGCAAGGAAATGGCTGTCTGTTTCCAAGTTCATCTGTTGGAGTGTTTTTTATCAAGAAAGGGTGCTGTATTTTGTCAAATGCCTTTTCTGTATCAATTGACAGGATCGTGTGATTTTTCTTCTTCAATTTATTAATGTGGTTTATTACATTAATTGATTTTCTTGTGTTGAACCACACTTGAATACCTGGGATAAAACCCAGTTGATCATGGTGTATGTAACCGTTGGCCAATTTGATGTAATTATGAATTCCAAAAATCTAATTGGATCATGCTTGTAAACTGATCTGTTAATCTGGGCATGATTAGATTATGATTAGGGTGTTGAGCCCCACCCCTTTGGTGGGTGGGGAATCGAGTATAAAAGGCAAGGCAAAGAACAGAGTTGAAGCAGTCTTTGAGAAGCAGCTTTGATGTTGGAAAGAAGGCCCCAGGAGAAGAGAAGAGAACTGTTCACCTGATTGCCTACAGCTGACCTTGTGGAGGAAACAGGAGATAAGTCTGGAGAGAAACGCAGGCCCAGGAAGAGAGGAACCCAAGAAGCCTGAACCCTCGGCAAATATTGGCAGCTGTCTTGCTCCAACACGTGACAATGGACTTTGGTGAGGGAAGAAACTTATGCTTTATGGCTTGGTAACTGTGGACTTCTACCCCAAATAAATACCCTTTATAAAGACCAACCCATTTTTGGTATTTCACATTAGCACCCCTTTGGCTGACTAATACAGTGTATAATTCTTTTAATGGGCTTTTGGATTCTGTTTGCAAGTATTTTATTGGGGACTTTTGCATCTATATTCATTAGAGATATGGTCTGTTATTTTTATTTTTGTAGTATCTTTATCTGGTTTTCGTATTAGGGTGATTTGCGCTTCATAGAATGAGTTTGGTAACATTCTTTCCTGTTCAATTTTTTGGAAGAGCTTGAGCAAGATCGGTATTAGCTCATCTTTGAATGATTGGTAAAATTCACCTGTGAAGCCATCTCATCCCAGGCTTTTCATCTTTGGAAGGTTTTTCATGACTGTTTCAATCTCTTCACTTATGATTAGTTTCTTGAGGTCTTCTATTTCTTCTAAAGTCAGTGTAGGGGGTTCATGTGTTTCCAGGAATTTGTCCATCTCATCTACATTTTCTAGTTTTTTGGCTTACAGTTGTTCATACTATCCTCTTATGATCTCTCTTATTTCTATGGAGTTAGTGGTAATGCACTCCCCACCTCCCATTTCTGATTTTATTTATTTGTATCATCTTTTTTTCTTTGTCAGTCTGGCTAAGGGTTTGTCGATTTTGTTGCTCTTCTCAAAGAACCAACTATTGGTTTTGTTGATTCTCTTTATTGTTTTTTGTTCTCAATTTCATTTATTTCTGCTCTGATCTTTACTATTTCTTTCCTTCAGCTTGGTTTGGGATTATTTTGCTGTTCTTTTTCTAGTTCTTCTAGGTATGCAGTTAGGGCATCAATTTTAACTCTTTTTTTTTTAATGTAAGCATTGAGGGGTATAAATTTCCTTCTCAGCACTGCCTTTACCGTGTACCATAGGTTTGGTGTATTGTTGTGTTAGTCAGCCAAAGGGGTGCTGATGCAAAATACCAGCAATTTGTTGACTTTCATAAAGGATATATAGAAGCCCACAGTTACCAGGCCATAAAGCATAAGTTACTTCCCTCACCAAAGTCTATTGCCACGTATTGGAGCAAGATGGCTGCCGATGTTCGTAAGGGTTCAGGTTTCCTGGGTTCTTCTCTTCCCAGGGGTTGCCTTTCTCCAGGCTCAGCTGCTCTGCTATTTCCACAAGGCCTCAGCTAGAGACTGTCAGGTGAATGGCTCATCTCTCTTCCCGGGGCCTCTGCTGTGTCTAATCATGCCTTCTATCTGCTTCTCTGTGTGCTTACTTCCCGGACTCCAGCCTCAAAACTCTCAACTCTTGTTCTTTGCCATGTCCTTTCTGTGAATCCCCACCCACCAAGGGGACAGGGATGCAACATCCTACTAATGTGGCCCAATCAAAGCCTTAATCATTATTTAAAAAGTGAAACCTCTGAATCTAATATATTCTAATATGCCCGGAGAGACAGACCAGTTTACAAACATAATCCAATATCTATTTTTGGAATTCACAAACAATATCAAACTGCTAAAGTTGTGATCTCATTTTCATTCATCTCAAGATTTTGTTGAATTTTCTTACAATTTCTTCTTTGATCCACTAATTGTTTAAGAGTATGTTGTTTAATCTCCATATATTTATGAATTTTCCCTTTTTCTTTCCATTACTGATTTCCAGATTCATTCTGTTATGATCAGAGAAAGTGTTTTGTATAATTTCAATTTTTTAAATTTACTGAGACTTGTCTTGTGACCCAACATATAGTCTATCTTGGAGAAGGATCCATGTGGCCGCTTGAAAAGAATGTAGATTCTGCTGTTTGGGGTTGCAGTGTTTTATAGATGTCTGTTAGGTCTAGTTCATTTATCATATTATTCAAGTTCTCTATCCTCTGACCAGATGTTCTATCCAGTACTGAGAGTGGCATATTGAAGTCTCCAACTATTATTGTAGATACATGTATTTCTCCCTTCAGCTTTGCCAGTGTGTGCCTCATGTATCTTGGTGCACTCAGGTTAGGTGCATAAATATTGATATAGTTATTTCTTCTTGGTGAATTACCCCTTTTATTAATATATAATGACCTTCTTCATCCCATATAACAGTTTTGCATTTAATATCTATTTTGTCCGATATTAGTATCACTACTCCAGCTCTTTTTTGGTTACTGTTGGCATGAAATATCTTTTTCCAGCACTTCATTTTTAACCTGGTTGTGTCCTTACATCTGAGGTGAGTCTCCTGTAGACAACATATAGATGGCTCATATTTTTTAATCCATTCTATCAGTTTGTGTCCTTTGATTGGGGAGTTCAAGCCATTAATAGTCAATGTATGACTGTAAAGGCATTACTTACTCCATCTATTTTGACCTTTGGCTTTCTGTTGTCATCTCATACTTTACTCTTTCTAATATTCTTCATTTCTACACTCTCCTCCAAGTCTCTCACCCTTGTTTTTTTTTTCCTTTCAGGTTGCAGCATTCCTTTTAATATCTCTTGTAATTCTGGTCTTTTGGTAACATATTATATCAGATTTTTTTTGTCTGTGAAGACTTTGAACTCCCCTTCATTTTTGAAGAACAGCTTTGCCAGATACATAATTCTTGGCTGGCAGTTTTTCTCTTTCAATACCTTAAATACATCATACTACTTCCTCCTCTCCTATATGGTTTCTGATGAGAGGTCAGCTCTTAATCTTATCAAGTTTCTCTTTTATATGATGCTTTGCTTTTCTCTTACTGCTTTCAAAATCTTCTCTTTATCTCTGATATTTGTCATTTGTAGGTGTCTTGGAGTAGGTCTGTTCATGTTTATTCTGTTTGGGGTATGTAGTCTTTCTTGGATATTGATATTTATGTCTTTCATAAGGTTAGGAAAGTTTTCAGTCATTATTTCCTCAAATATTCTTTCTGCCCCTTTTCCATTCTCTTCTCCTTCAGAGATGCTGATAATACATATGTTTTTGCATTTTGCTTTGTCTTTCAGTTCCCTGAGACCCTATTTCATTTTTTTTCATTCTCTTCACTTTCTGTTCTCCTGTCTTTTCCAGTTCAGATGTTCTGTCTTCAAAATCACTAATTCTGGAATTTCTGAGAAGATGGCAGACTAGTATGACATGGGAATCTCTTCTCTTCCAGAAAAAAATAGCTAGAGGACAGGCTGAAACAGCCCAGAAAAAGATCTTCTACAGTTTAGGACACCAGGTGAAGGTTGGACACCACCCAGAGGAGAAAGGGGAAAAGGAGGGAAATTGTGATGACAGAACTATGAGTTGAAACCAGCAGTTGCTGCTGCTGGCATCATTCCCCACACTAAAGACACTTTAGAATTCTCGGGTCTCTAGACCTGAGACTACAGACAAAGGGGGATCCAGGGATCTACTAACCCAGGAGGGGAGAGGGAGGGACACAGCTTAAGGTTGAATTAGCTTCTGACCCAAAAATTTTGTCTGTTGTGTCCCATGAGCCCTTCTAGGCCAGGTGTGATGACACAGTGGTTTGCCCTGGGAGCCAGTGAAGGACTGGAGAAACCCAGCCCTCCCAAACTCCCTCTCTTCTAGCTGGGACTAATTGTTGAGGATGGCCCAGGAAAAGGGAGAGAAAGGGTCACAGTCTAAAGTTGACTCAGCTTTTGACTCAAATTTGGTCTGCTGTGTTCTAGGAGCCCTTCCAGGCCGGGTGGGGCTGTGCCATTGTTTACCTTGGAGCCTGTAAGAGGCTAAAGATATACAACCCTCCCAATCTTCTCCTCTACTAACAGAGACTGATTGTTGAGGACTCAGGGAGGTGGAAATATTTCTGACCTGGGGAAAGGGAGGGGGCTGCCAAAGAAGGCTGGAGAACTGTCTCAGAGAAAGTTTGAATTAGAAGGCCCATAGCCTCCAGACAGGAAGCTCAATCACATTGATCTGTCTGTGTTGCAACAAATACACTCTGACCAGGCATTGAACTGAGAGCTGCCAAAGTGTGCCATCTGCTGGCAGACCAAAGATGTGCAATCAGGAAAATTAAAAATAATTAGGAAGGCTTTTTCCGGCCTCTAAAGCCTCCTTCCCCAAGGCTCTAGGAAGCGACTCTACAGCCAATTACTAGGTCCAGTGCCCAGGTTTGAGCAACCAGCAGGACAATTCTAACAATCCAGGTTGAGCCAAGAATAAAAGAGCACTGGTAACACACAGCCTCCTGTCACTAAATCACTTCAAAAGAAAAAGATATTGAGCATCTGAGTAAACTATATCCTAATCAGATGCTTAGATATCAGCAAAGAATTACAAACTATACAAGAAAATAGAAGACATGTCCCAAGAAAAGGAATACATGAAAGCCCCAGAAGAGATGTAGAATTTGAGAGAACTAATCAGCGAGATGCGCACAAATTTCCAAAATCAATGAGTTGAAAGACAATATGGTTAAAGAGATAAGTGACATCAAGAAGACATTGAGCGAATGCAAAGAAGAATTTGAAATCCTGAACAGAAAAGTAACAGAGATCATGGGAATGAAAGACACAATAGGTGAGATCAAAAACACATTTGAGCCATAAAACAGCAGACTCAAAATGATAGAAGAAAAAATAAGTGATACTGAAGACAGAACAGTTAAAATTGAAGAGAGAAAAAGAACTGAGAGGGGAAAGAATGGGAAAAAAATTGAGCAGGGGCTCAGAGAGTTGAATGATACATGAAACGCAACACCATACATGCCGTGGGAGTTCCAGAAGGAGAAGAGAAGGAAAAAGGGGCAGAAAGTATTTGAGGAAATAATAGTAGAAAATTTCCCAAATCTCACAAAAAAATGAACTTACATGTCCAAGAAGCACACTCTACCGCAATCAGAATGAATCAAAATATACCTACTCTAAGACACATACTACTCAGAATGTCAAATGTCAAAGATAAAGAGAAAATTCTCAGAGCAGCAAGAGAGAAGAGAACCATCATTACAAGGGATATCTATTAAGACTTAAGACAGGTTTCTCTTCAGAAACCATGGAGGCAAGAAGATAGTGGTATCATACAATTAGGATACTGAAAGAGAAAAACAACCAGCCAAGAATTCTTTACCCAGCAAAACTGGCTTTCAAATATTAAAATGAGTATAAAATATTTTTTAAAAAAACCAGAAACTAAGAGAGTTTGCAAAAAACAATCCACCTTTGCAGGAAATATTAAAGGAAGCCTTATAACCTGAAAGAAAAAGACAGGAAAGACAGGCTTGGAGGAAAGTATAGAAGAAAGAATAGCAGAAAGGATAACCAAAAGAGTAAAAAAAATAGGCAAAAATAAGGTATGACATATGAAAACAAAAGAATAAAATGGAGGAAGTAAGTAGTGCATTTACAGTAATATCATTGAATGTGAATGGATTAAACTCCCCAATCAAAAGATACAGGTTGACAGAATGAATTGAAAAAAAAACATTAGCCATCCATATGCTGCTTACAAGAAACTCACCTTAGACCCAGAGATACAAACCAGCTGAAAGTGAAAAGTTGGAAAAAGATACTCCAGGCAAATAGTAACCAGAAAAGAGCAAGGGTATCTATACTAATATCAGACAAAACAAACTTTAAATGCAAAAAAAATTATAAGAGATACAGAAGGCCATTATGTATTAATAAAAGTGACGATCCATGAAGAAGATGTAACAGTCATAAATATCTCTGCATCTAACAAGGGTGTCCCAAAATACATGAGACAAACTCTGGCAAAACTGAAGGGAGAAATAAACACCTCTACAATAATTGTTGGACACTTCAACACCCCACTCACATCATTAGATAGAAGAACTAGACAGAAGATCAACAAGGAAACAGAGAACTAGAACAAAGTGATAAATGAGTTAGACCTAACAGACATATATAGAACACTGCATCCAAACTCAGCATGTTATACATTATTCTCAAGTGCCCATGGATCTTTCTCCAAGATAGACCACATGTTTGGGCATAATGCAGCTCTCAATAGATATAAAAAGGTTGAAATTATACAAAGCAACTTCTCAGATCATAATGGAATGAAACTGGAAATCAATAATAGACAGGAAAAAAGTAAATTTGCAAATGTGTGGAGGCTGAACAACACACTCCTAAATAATCCTTGGGTGAAAGAAGAAATTTCAAGTGAAATCAGTAAATATATTGAGACAAATGAAAATGAGAACACAACATATCAAAACTCATGGGATATAGCAAAGGCAGTCTTGAGAAGGAAATGTATAGTCCTAAATGCCTGTATCAAAGAAGAAGAAAGAACTAAACTCATAAATTTAACTGAACAACTAGAGAAACTAGAAAAAGAACAGCAAACCAATCCCCAAGCAAGCAGAAGGAAAGAAATAATAAAGATTAGAGCAGAAATAAATGAAATTGAGAACAATAACAACAAAAAAAACAATAGAGAAAATCAACAAAACTAAAAGCTTGTTGAGACAATCAATAAAATTGACAAACCCTTAGCTAGATTAACAAATAAAGAGAGAAGATGCAAATAAATACAATCAGAAATGAAGAGGGGAGTTACAAATGACCCCATAGAAATAAAAAGAATCATAAGAGGATATTATGAGAAACTATATGCCAACAAAGTAGACAACATACCTGAAATGGACAAATTCCTAGAAATGCACAACCAACTTACACTGATGTTACAAGAAATACAAGAACTTAACAAACCAATCACATTTAAGGAGATTGAATCCATCATCAAAAATCTCACAGCAAAGAAAAATCCAGGACCAGATGGCTTCACAGGTGAATTCTGCCAAGCATTTCGAAAAGAATTAACACCAATCCTGTTTAAACTCTTCCAAAAAATTGAAGAGGAGGGAAAATTACTGAACATATTTTATGAAGCCAACATCACACTAATACCAAAGCCAGATAAAGATACTACAAGAAAAGAAAATTACAGACCAATCTCTCTAATGAACATAGATATTAAAATTCTCAACAAAATACTTGCAAATTGAATCTAACAGCATTTAAAAAGACAAACATCACGGCCAAGTGGGATTTATTCCTGGTATGCAAGGCTGGTTCAAAATAAGAAAATCAATCAATGTAATACACCACATTAACATATTGAAGGGAAAAAACACATGATAATCTCAATGGATGCAGAAAAGGCATTTGACAAAATCCAGATGCTTTTTTGATTAAAAAACACTTCAAAAAATAGGAATAGAAGGAAAATTCCTCAATATGATAAAAGGCATATATGAAAAAACGACAGCCAACATCATACTCAATGGGGAAAGGTTGAAAGCTTTCCCTCTAAGATCAGGAAGAAGACAAGGATGCCCACTGTCACCATTGTTATTCAATATTGTACTAGAAGTTCTAGCTAGGGCAATCAGAGAAGAAAGAAAAATTAAAAGCATCCAAATAGGAAAAGTGGAAGTAAAACTCTCACTGTTTGTGGATGACATGATCCAGTACTTAGAAAATCCTGAAATATCCATGATGAAACTGAAATTATAAATTAGTATTGCAAAGTGCCAGGATACAAGATCAACATGCAAAAATCAGTAATGTTTTTGTACACTAGTACTGAACAACCTGAGGAGGAAATTGGGAAAAATTCCATTTTCAATAGCAACAAAAAGACTCAAATATATAGGAATCAATTTAACCAAATATGCAGAAAACTACAAAGTAATGCTAAAATAAATTCAAAAAGACCTAAACAAGTGGAAAGACATTCTGTGTTCATGGATTGGAAGAGTAAATGTCATGAAGATGTCAATCTTACCCAAACTATTTTATAGATTCAATGCAATACCAATAAAAATCCCAAGAGCTTACTTTACAGACTTAGAGAAAGCAATTGCCAAATTCATTTGGAAGGGTAAGTGCACCTGAATAGCCAAAAGCATTCTGAAAAAGAAGAGCAATGTGGGATGAATTTCACTGACTGACCTTGAAATATATTACAAAGCTATAGTGGTCAAAACAGCATGGTACTGGCATAAAGATAGACATATTGATCAGTGGAATAGAATTAAGAACCCAGAAATAAACCCTCACATATAGTCAACTGGTTTTTGACAAACCTACCAAGCTAATGTTAATGGGACAAAAATGTCTCTTCAACAAATGGTGCTGGGACAACTGGATATGTATAACCAAAAGAATAAAAGAGGATCCCTATCTCACTCCTTGTACAAGAATCAACTCAAAATGGACCAAAGACCTAAATATAAAAGCCAGGACCATAAAACTACTAGAAGAAAATGTAGGGAAACATGTTCAAGACCCTGTAGTAGGTGGTGGTTTCTTGGACCTTACACCCAAAACACATGCAATAAAAGAAAAAAATAGATCAGTGGGACTTCCTCAAAACTAAACACTTTTGTACCTCACAGGACTTTGTCAAAAGGGTGAAAAGGCAGCCAACTCAATGGGAAAAAATATTTGGAAATCACATATCCAATAAGGGTTTAATATTCAGGATATATAAAGAATTGTTACAAATCAACAATAAAATGACAAATGACCCAATTTAAAAAATGGGCGAAAGACTTGAATAGACATTTGTCCAAGAAGAAATACAAATGGCAAAAAAACACATGAAGAAACACTAAACATCACTAGTGATTCGGGAAATGCAAATCAAAACTACAATGAGTTATCATTTCACACCTATCAGAATGGCCACTATTAAAAAGACAGAGAACTACAAGTGTTGGAGAGGATGTGGAGAGATAGGAACACTTCTTCACTTTTGGTCAGAATGCTGAATTGTACAGACACTGTGGAGGACTTTTTGGCAGGTCCTAAAGAAATTGAATATAGACTTGCCACATGACTCTGCAATACCACTACCGGGTATATACCCAGAAGAACTGAGAGCAGTGACATGAACAGACATCTGCATACTGATGTTCATAGCAACATTATTCATGACTGCCAAAAGTTGGAAACAACCCAGGTGTCCATCAACAAAAGAATGGTTAAACAGATTGTGGTCTATTCACACAATGGAATATTATGCAGCTTTAAGAAGAAATGAAGTCGTAAAGCATATGACACCATGGATGAACCTGGAGTACATTACGTTGAGCAAAGTAAACCAGACACAAAAGAACAAGTACTGTATGATACTGTTATTATGAACCAAATATATTGTGTAACATATTGTATGATCAAAAAAAAAATTTATATGTATCCAGTACATTTAATTGAGAAATGTATGTTTTTATTAAACTGTGTTTTCTTTTTAGTTTTTAATTGTTTATATTTTCAATTATTAAATGTATAAAATAAAGTTTAAATAAATCACTAATTCTGCCTTCAGGCATTTCAAATCTGCTCTTATGTGCCTCTAATGTATTTTTAATCTCATCCATCGTGTCTTTCATTCCCATAAGGTCATTTACTTTACTTTGAAGACTTTCAAATTGTTCTTTATGCTCACCCAGTGTCTTCTTAATATCCTTTATCTCTTTAGTCATATTTACTTTCAATTCTTTAAAATGATTAAGGAGAGTTGTTTGATTATCATTGATTAATTTTCACAAATCCTAAATCTCTTCAGGATATCTGGTTTGTTCCTTTCGCTTGGTCATCTCTTCCTGTTTCCTAGTATGACTTGTAATTTTTTGCTGATGTCTAGGCATCTGATACGTTGGTGAAATTATTCTGATGGCCAATTTCTCTCTCTTGCTCATTGTTATTATTTTTTCACAACTCTTTGATATTTGGTTCAACTTATCCTATATTTAAAATTGCCCAGCTTAAGTTACCAAAATCGTGACAGGGACTCACTAATGGGTCACAGACTGTCTCCCAGGGATGGGGTAAAGAAAGCTCTAAAAGTAGTTTCTGTCCATGTAATTTCCAGATTGGTCAGCAGATGGCAGTTGTTGGCACACATTTCCACTGAGGTGTATTTCTCTAGGATTTCCTTTGTTTTCATCTGGTCAGAGCTAAGATTCAAAGTGGGCTCTGCTGGCCAAATTCACTGAAGAAAAGCCCCCAGCTACCCCCTCCCTTTTCCCTTATAACACCTGGCAGGGAGGAAGACCTCTGCTCAGGTTTCACTCAGCTGAAATGAGCTGCAGTTTTTCCTCCACTGTCTCCGGGGTTGGGGAGGGGAGACTTTCCTGCTACCGGGAGGTTTAATAACTCACAGTTTGTTGTTTTGGCTTCTTCGTCTCTCTGTCCCTCATCCTCCTAGGAGTTGTGAAGCACTGTCTTGGTCTGCTCACCCCCAAAGTAGGTCCCTCAAGCAGCTTTTGGGTGTTTCTCCATTGTTTTTGTGAGAGCTGAGCCTTTTCTGCTAATCAGTCACCATGTTCCCACAATTCAACCCACTGCCTTTTTATGAATGCACTTTAATTGGAATTCAGCAGCATGCAATCTTTTTTGTACAATCTTTATCTGCTTTCAAGCTATATAACTTCAGAGTTTTATTACCTACAAAGCCAAAAACAGCTTCTCTTTGGACCTTTGCAGAAAAAGTTTATTGACCCCTATTCTAGAGTATCCCAGGATAAAACTTTCTTTTTTTAACATTTTAAAGAATTTTATTGAAGATAATAAAAGATACCAGGATAATACTTTAATTTATGAAAATAATGAACTCATTATTTCACAAGGGTTTTGAAAACCAAATCTAAGCCCATTCCTCCTAGTAGAGAGCTAACTTGTGAAAAACTTGTGTACATATTGCTTGGCATATAGTTGAAACTCAATCAGACATGGCTTAATTAATTAATGGTTAATTGACCCTCATGTAGCTGTCTCACAGCTGCCCTATTTACAACTCCAAGAAATTTTAAACATTATTTGATTTTTTACTTTCCTTTCCCATTCATTAATTTTCCTCTGATCTCAGAAGGCTACACAGGTATCCCAGTTCTGATGTGAAAAGCACAAACATCTGGGTTTTTATTGGAGAGTTTCTTTCCTCCATCCTTGTGATCAGAAAACATGGAGGTGAGAAGATAATGCTATGATGTCTTTAAAGTACTGAAAGAGAAAAACTGCCAGCCCAGAATTTGTTATCCAGGAAAACTGTCTTTCAAAAATGAAGGTGAGTTTAAAGTCTTCACAGACAAACAAAAACTGAGACAGTATGTTACCTAAAGTCTAGATTTACAAGAGATTTTTCTGAAAGGAAAAACCAAGGGTGAGAGTCTGGGAGAAGAGTGTAGAAATGAAGATCAATAGTAAAGGTAACTTAAAGGCTAAAAGAACAGACAATAGTAAGATAGCACAATGGAAAGCCAAAGGAAAAAATTGATGAAGCGAGTAATGCCTTTACAGTAATAACATTGAATATTAATGAATTGAATTCCCCAATCAAAAGACTGACAGAATGGATTTTAAAAATGAGCACTCTATATCCTGTATCTACAAGAGACTCACCTCAGGTGTAAGGACACAACCAGTTTGAAAGTGAAAAATTGGGAAAAGATATTCCACACAAATTTTAATTAAAAAATATCTTTGGTAGTGATACTAATATTGTACAAAATAGATTTCAAATGCAAAACTGTTATGAGATAAGTGTCATTATATATATTTTTTTCTGTTTTTTTTTTATTTATTTTGTGCATTTAATAATTGGAAATATAAATAATTAAAAACTAAAAAGAAAACACAGTTGAATAAAAACATACATTTCTCAATTAAATGTACTGGATACAAATAAAAAAATTTGGGGGATCATACAATATGTTACACAATATATTTGGTTCATAGTAACACGATAATACAGTATTTGTCCTTTTGTGTCTGGCTTGCTTTGCTCAACATAATGTACTCCAGGCTCATCCATGTTGTCATATGCTTTACGACTTCATTTTGTCTTACAGTTGTATAATATTCCATCATGTGAATAGACCACAGTCTGTTTATCCATTCATTTGTTGATGGACACCTGGGTTGTTTCCAACTTTTGGCAATCGTGAATAATGTCACTATGAACATCGGTGTGCAGATGTCTGTTCGTGTCACTGCTCTCAGTTCTTCTGGGTATATATCCGGTAGTGGTATTGCAGAGTCATGTGGCAAGTCTATATTCAATTTCTTTAGGAACTGCCAAACAGTCCTCCACAGTGGTTGTACCATTCTGCATTCCCACCAACAGTGAAGAAGTGTTCCTATCTCTCCACATCCTCTCCAACACTTGTACTTCTCTGTCTTTTTAATAGTAGCCATTCTGATAGGTGTGAAATGATCTCTCATTGCAGTTTTGATTTGCATTTTCCGAATCACTAGTGATGTTTAGCGTTTCTTCATGTGTTTTTTTGCCATTTGTATTTCTTCTTGGACAAATGTCTATTCAAGTCTTTTGCCCATTTTTTAACTGGGCAGTTTGTCATTTTATTGTTGAGTTGTAACAATTCTTCATATATCTTGAATATTAAACCCTTATTGGATATGTGATTTCCAAACATTTTTTCTCATTGAGTTGGCTGCCTTTTCACCCTTTTGACAAAGTCCTGTGAGGTACAAAAGTGTTTAATTTTGAGGAGGTCCTGTTTATCTATTTTTTCTTTTCCATTTTGAGTAGATTCTTGTATAGGGAGTGAGATAGGGGTCCTTAAGAAAGTCATTATATATTAATTAAATAAGCAATTCAACAACAAAAAATAACTATAATAAATATTTATGCAGCTAACCTGGGTGCCTCAAGATACATGAGGCACACACTGGCAAGTTGAAGAGAGAAATAGATGTCTCTGCAATAATACTTGGAGACTTCAATATACCACTCTCAGCTTTGGATAGAACTTTTGTACAGCAGTTAAATAAGGAAACGGAGAGCTTTTACACAGGGTAAAAATCTCCATCTATTCTTAATTTCCTTCAAGGTTATTCTCTCACAGTGGTGTGGCTAAATGGTTAATTTGGGAAGGAAAAAATCAGCACATTGTGAAAAAAACAAAGTTATATATTTCAAAAATTTACCACCACATATATCATGTATCTTCATTATATAGACATTAAAAACATTACTAATTATCCACCTAGTGGTAGGACTTGTACTGAAATTGATACTAAATTGGCACCTTCACTGACCACAAGTAGTTAACCTGTTAAAGGAAAAAGACATGCTTTAATTTAAAAATGACGCTTCTTAAAGGAAAAATAATAACAAATATTACCAATAAGATGCATGTACTTACAAATCAAACTTGTGGGTAATTTGACTTAGTTATGGATGGGGAAAGATTTCACATGAAAATTCTATAAAGTAGAGAAAGAGCAGAATTAAAACAGCTGAGGAGAGAAAAAGAGATATTGGGTCCTGTTCATAGAAGGGAAGACCACAACCGGTATTCCATCCATTTGATAAATTACTTATATTCTCTCCTCAGTGGATATGACAATTGATGTTGACACAGCCAATGAATTCCTCATCATTTCTTATGACCTGAGGAGTATTCAAAGTGGGCATGTCAAACAGGAACAGCAAAAGCATGCTGAGATTCAACTACGCATTGTATGTCCTGGGCTCCTCTCAGTTTACCTCTGGCCTCCATTACTGGGAGGTGGATGTGGGAGAAAGCAAAAAGTGGACTCAGATTGTTTGCAAAGAACCTATTAATCAAAAAGGGAGGTCTCAGCTGACTGCAGAACTTGGATTCTGGACTGTGAGATTAAGAAATAAAAACTGCTTCTCTGCCATCAGTATCCCTGAGACTGCACTCTGGGTGAAACCTGAATAATCCCTCGTGGTTCCCTGGATATGAACAGGGGAAACATTTCCTTCTATAATGTGAGTGATGGATCCTGTATATTCACATTCATCAAAAGTTCTACTTCTGAGCCACTGCATCCATCTTTCGCGTCTGAAAATCAAAATCAAAATATGTACTCAATGTGAAAAAAAATAAAAGTTTTGATGAACAATTGACATATAATAAATATCACATTGCATGTACCCTTTGACAAGTTTTTACATATGCATACACACTTGAAACCATCACCAACATCACAATAATTTCCATATTCATCATCCCCAAAAGTTTCCTATTGGCCCCTTCTGCCTTTCCTGTTCCTCTGCATCCCTAGGCAAGCCTTGGTCTATTTATTGACATTATAAATTGTACATAATGTATGATTCCATTTATATAAAATGTAAATATAACTCAATTTATAAAGATGGAATTAGATTAGTGGTTATGTAAGGCTGGGGAATAATAGAGTGATTGAAAGTGACTGCTAAGGGGTGTGGGGGTTTTCTTTTTGGAGAAATGAAATTGTTCTAAAATCTTTTTATGGGGATGAATGCACAGCATTGTGATTATACTAAAAGCCAATGACTATACACTTTGGATAGAGAACATGGTATGTGAATAGATCTCAATAAAACTGCTGAAAAATAAAAAAATAAATGTGAAAAATATGTATATATTCAAGACCCCTTGTATATCGGTCCTGTGAAAAATTCAAGAGCTTCAATTAATTCCAGAATAACCTGGAGAAAGCAAACAACATTGTTCTCAAAATATGAATACATACGGAAATAAAATTTTCTTAAGATTAATGAGATTCCTGTCCTGTTCACATATCACAAAAAGTAAGAGAATAAAAGAGATCCTCTTTTAGAGCATAAGTATGAATTTAAATAAGCAACACTTTCAAAAAATATTACATGTTGACTACTAAGTATTTGTGCAAAAGACTTCTTGGAGACTTAAAATTTCCTTTCCTTGATTTCTTTCAGGTCAACTTCCAACATTTTAAAGTTTCTTTAAAGGGCTGTCATATGTGTTACTGAATCCATGAATTAAACAAAAATGCACTGATATGATCATTTAATAGTGTGATTAATCAAAATGTTAGGAAACCTCTAGCAAAAATAGAAACCAAATTTTATGTGTCCAACAGAGGAAAGGATATGTGATGCATAATTTCTGAAGTAGAAAAGACAATTTTTTATTATCACTACAACATGGAAAATGTCCCTAATATTTCACTAAATCTCTGCTTCTCTAGGTCAACAATGCTTTAAGTATTATAGACATTAAACTTTTTACCTATGATAGCATTTAATGGTCAGTCCATTCATCCAAACTCCGTGCCCTGCTCTTTACTATAGTGCTGCAATTTTCTAATATGAATAGTTATGGGCAAATAGAGTGTCAAATAATATGTTGGTTGATCTATCATCATAAGCAATGGGTCAAAAGGAGAAGACAAAACTCAGTTTGGAAATGCATTATTACCTAGTTTTGAGACCTAGATTATCCTCTTGGAAAATTAAGGTACTGTCCATTTGAATTGTAAATCAATATATCTGATAGAATCTGGAAAGATTCTATCAGAAAAGATATCTATCTGGAAAGATATTTTAGAGAGTTATTGAAGCAAGAGATACTGGTGTATCTTAAAGATAGCTGATGAATTATACTTATTTGTAATCTTTTTAGATATTACTGGATTCACAGTGATATGTATTTTTTTCTACTTTCAGAATAGGTTTTAGTCACAATCTTTATATACAGTGTGATATACATAATTTAAATAATTTGAAATATCACATTAAAGGTACAAAACATGAAACTAGTTCCTCTTTGCTGGAAAAGTGTCAGCAATTGGTTCATAGTTTAAGTAGAGACCTAGTTAATAGAAATTCTATAACAGACACTAAAGCCATTATCATAATTTGGTATAATAAAAAACTGGGCAGGCTCCAATACAAAGTAAAAACCATCTGTATTGGTTCTGTGGAAAAATTATTTGAAAAGACATTGATAGGATTGTAAAATAGTGCAGTCCCTATGTAAAACAGCTTGGCTGCGCCTCAAAAGTTAAACTAAGAATTACCATGTGATCCAGCCATTCCACTCCTAGGTATAAACCTGTTTTACTCTGCTAGGCTGCTGAAAGCAACTGAAATGCCCATCATCAGAGGACTGGATAAACAAAATTGGGTCTATAGATACAATGGAATATCATACATTCATAAAAATGAAAGAAATTCAGGTGCATGTGACACAACTGATGAAACTTGAAAACTTTTGGATGACTTAAATAAGCAAGACAGATCTTTAAAAAGGACAAATATTATATGATTCTACTTGTATGAAATATCTTGAATAAGCAAATTCATAGAGGCAGAGTAGATTAGTGGTTACCAGGGGCTGGGGGAAGGGAGTGGGGAGCTAACAAGTACAGAATTTCTGTTTGGGGTAATAAAAAAGTTTTGGTAATGGATGGTGTTGACAGTAGAACAACATTGTGAATGTAACTAATGACTCTGAACTGTACACTTAAAAATGGCTAAAATGGGAGATATTGTTATATGAATATTACCATGACAAAATAAAAAATAATGCTGCTATGAAAAAATTTTTTAAAAGATATTCATGATTAAGAATCTTATAATAAAATTTGTGATTCATATAAACAAGGAACATATTCTGCTAAATATAGCTTAGCAGTTGTCTCAGTTTGCTAAAGTGTTATTGGAACGCTCTGGGTTCTGGGTTCTGGGTTCTAGGTTCGTGGCTATGTTGCATAAAAGAATTTAAGGACATGCCATAGGGTAGGCAAGGGAGTAAAGAGTTTTTATGAAAAACAAGAAAAAGTTAAAGTACACACCCCAGACTTGGGTGCAGGTGTGCTACAGGGTGAGACACACATTTTCTGCCCTGAGGTTCCCTGATTTATGGGATACAGGGCTACAAAGTCTGTGCTGACTGGCATATTTGAGACAAAGCAAGGGAAATTTATTGGGTGGTTTGATTCTCTTAGGGGTTGCTATCTGGTGATGATTGGCCTCTGGCTGCTGTCCATGAGCTGTCTTCTGAAGTGGTGGTGCCCCTTCTGCAGCCATTGGGTGTATGCTGCAACTTGCCCCCTGATAACTTGCTTGTAAGCATTCTGGTTTATGCTTACTCAATAATAAATTTTTTCTTAACTCTTTACCTTTGTGGAGAGGTTTTCTTCTGAGTTCAGAGAAGGTTTTTTGTTTTTCATTATAGTTCCCCAATAATGGTAGTGGAATTGAGGCTGATGGAGGTGGTCATGATGGAGATGATGATGGTGTGATGAGAAATAGGATGGTGCTGATGATGGTAATGGTGTTTTGTTTGTTTTGTTTTATGACATTTAGTTCCTCTTTCATGAATTTACTGTGCCTATCCTTGAATGTTTTATTTAGCTTTATATAATTGTGTGTGTATATAAAAATTATTTGGGGAGTGGACATAGCTTAATTGGTTGAGTGCCTGCTTCTCATGTACAGGTCTTGGGTTTGATCTCTGGTAACTTCTGAAAATAACCAAGCAAGAAAGCAAACAAACAAAAACAAACAAAAAACTCATGTTGGGGAGTGGATGTAGCCCAGTAGCTGAGTGCATGCCATTGAGCATGTACAAAGTCCTGGGTTCATTCCCCAGTACCTCCTAAAAAATGATTTGTTAGTTATCCAAAATTACAAATCTTCCCAAGGTTTAGGCTTTTCTATTTATTGTTTATCTTAACTTTGTGCATGGAGTTTATAGTCTTTTTCATTAAGTATATCATTTATGGGTGATATAAATCCTTCTTATCCTGAAGTTTAACTGTCCCACTATATTTTGCTGAGTGTGGGTCTCTGCTGCTGAAAGATTGGGCATTCAGCAGTGGCTGTAGCCAAGTCAGCCTTGGTGAGGGGAAGTCCATGTTGCTGAGCCCATGCATAACCTCCATCTCTATCTCCACGGCCACTTTGTTCATGAGCCCATTGGGCAATGACAGGAGTGGCTGGGGAAGGAGGCTGAGCATTAGCCACAGAGCGGGTCATCTTATCCACTTGATTATTAAACTCTTCCTCTGCTGAAGTCACCCTCTAGTGAGCATTCACATGGGACACAGATATGTTCATGTTTTTTGCCCACTCAGAAAGATCTATCTACATAGCTCTTCCCCAGACCTCCTTGTCACCAATTTTCCAATCATATTCCTTCCAAGTCTCTGACCATCCAGCCAAATCATTGGCAACAGCCCATGAATCAGTGTACAAACACACCTCTGGCCATTTCTTCTTCCAAGCAAAATGAACAACTACATGCACTGCTCAAAGCTCTGCCCACTGGGAGGATTTGCCCTCACTGCTATCCTTCAAGGATGTCCCAGAAAAAGGTTGCAGTGCTGCAGCTATCCACTTTCAGGTGGTACCTGCATATTGTGCAGAACCATCTGTAAACCAGGCCCAAGTTTTCTCATCCTCAGTCAACTGGTTGTAAGGGACTCCCCAAGAAGCCAAAGCTGTGGGCTGGGAAAGAGAAGGTAACATGGCAGGGGTGGTGACCATGGGCATTTGGGCTACTTCCTCATGTAACTTACTTGTGCCTTCAGGACCTTCTCAAGCCCTATCTCATATATACCACTTCCACTTTATTATGGAGTGCTGCTATGCACGCCCAACCTTATGGTTTGGTGGGTCAGACAATACCCAGCTCATGATAGGCAACTCAGGTCTCATGGTAACTTGATGGCCCATGGTTAAGCGTTCAGTCTCTACTAAGGCCCCGTAGCAAGCCAAAAGCTGCTTCTCAAAAGGGGAATAGTTATCTGCAGAGGGTGGCAAGGCTTTGCTCCAAAATCCTAAGGGTCTGCATTGTGATTCCCCTATAGGGGCCTGCCAAAGACTCCAGACAGCATCTCTATTTGCCACTGAAACTTCCAGCACCATTGGATCTGCTGGATCATATGGTCCAAGTGGTAGTGCAGCTTGCACAGCAGCCTGGACCTGACGCAGGGCTTTCTCTTGTTCCAGTCCCCAATCAAAACTAGCAGCTTTTCTGGTCACTCAGTAAATGGGCCACAGTAACACACCCAAATGAGTAATGTGTTGTCTTCAAAATCCAAAGAGGCCAACTAAGCATTGTGCCTCTTTTTTGGTCATAGGAGGGGCTAGGTGCAACAGCTTATCCTTTACTTTAGAAGAGATATCTCAACAGGCCCCACATCACTGGACACCTAGAAATTTCACTGAGGTGGAAGGACCCTGTATTTTTGTTGGATTTATCTCCCATCCTCTCTCA
>JAQZBX010041268.1:0-22405 GCA_029593785.1 Cabassous unicinctus
ATGGGAAGGCATGGAAGTATTTTAAGGTTTAAAGAATGGAGTAAAATAAACTAGTTTACTTTCAAAAGTACCATTCTGGCTGCTATGTGGAGAACAGAGAGAAGGGTAAGAATGGAGTAGAGAGACTAGTTAAGATAATACTAGAGTTGTCCAAACAAGAAGCATTGACTGAAGATTGTGGCAGGGGAGGTGTCCTGCCACAATCAAGGAGTAGAAAGATTAAAGATACGTTTTGTCTTATTATCCTGAACATTGGATGGGATGAGACAATGGAGGTTACAGGAATATAAATATAAGAACTTTTCCTTGAACTAGTTTCCAATCGAGTTGCAGGAAAAAGTAACCCAACTAGAAACTAGCCAAGGGCTTAAGTGCGTGATATTAATTCCTTCAAAATTTGTTAAAATAGAGCAGGAGTAGTCAAGAAATAACATCAAGAAAGAGGCAGAAATTGAGTTAGGTGTAGGAAATTGAAAGAAGAAAGTCATTTCAGATTATGGTGAACAGAATCATTACCAGCATGAAAGAAGAATTAGCACGGATTGTACAGCGGCAGTGAGACGATTATTGTAATTAGAACTGGGACCCTAGAAGGCAGGAGTAGAGAACAAGTTTAAATAGAAAGGAAGTGGGCTGTGGGGAAGGGAAGGACAGGCAAGCAAGAGTACTTTTTGGCTTTTTGTCAAGAATCCAAAACTTTTTCCACAAAGGGTCAGATAATAAATTATTTTAGGCTTTGTGGCCACACAGTCTGTGTCACAAATACTTCAGTTCTGCCATTGCACTGTGAAAGCAGTGATAGACATACATAAAGAAATGAGTGGGGCTGTGTTCCAATATTTACAAACGCAGGTGGCAGGCCAAGCCTTGCTTTATGTGATGGGAAATAGGGAGAATTTTAAGTTCTTGAGCAGGGAATTGATATAATAAGAGAAGATGCTGAGTTCCTTCAAGGCAAGTAGAATACGGCATCTGTCTGCATGAACAGATCTGGGCAATGGAAGACAGTGGCAACAGCTGGAAGGGTTCCCCAGAATCACTGGACCCCAAGTTAACACTTTGTAAAATCTTATACTCTTTGCTGCTCATCTCTGTATTTCCTGCACTGGTTTTTCTTTGTCTCCTTCCTATGATTGTCTGTCCCTGTTTTTGTTTTGTTTTGTTTAGTATTTTTAAAATTTTATTAACCTCATTAAGGTAAACTTTACATACAATAAAATGCACATATTTAAAATAGACAGTTTTATGAGTTTTGACAAATACATATACCTATGTAATCACCACCACAATGATGAAATAGAATATTTCCATCACCCCAAAAAGTTCCCTCATGCCCCTCTGCAGTCAGTCCCCTCCCACTTCTGGCTCCAGACAACCATTGATCTGCTTTCTGTAACTTTGGATTAGCTCTGCATCTAAAATTTCCTATTCTTGGGAAGCATCCAGCATGACCTCTGTAGTATCTGGCTTCTTTTGCTCAGCATAATTATTTTGGGTTTCAAGCCTGTTGTTCTGGGTATCAAAAGTTCATTCCATTTTTATTGCAGAGTAGTATTCGACTGAATAGATATATCACAAGGTGTTTGTCCATTCACTTGTAGATGAACATTTGAACTGTTCCCATTTTTTGGTTACTATGAATAAAACTTCCATGACCATTCATGTACAAATCTCTGTGTGGGCATAAGTTTTCCTTTATCATGGGTAAACACCTATGACTTACCTATGGTAAGTCTGTGTTTAGATTTATAAGAAACTGTGATACTATTTTCCAAAGTAGTTAAACCATCTTACATTCCTGCTGGCAACATATGAGATTGCTGGCTATTCTGCATCCTCTCTAACACTTGATATTGTCAGTCTTTTTAATTTCAGCCATTCTAGTGGATCTGTAATAGTATCTCACTACAGTTTATTTTTATTTATTTATTTATTTATTTTATTTTTACCGGGAGGTCCCGGGGATTGAACCCAGTCCCTCCATATAGGAGACGGATGCCAAACCATTTGAGCCACACCCGCACCCTGTCACTACAGTTTTAATTTTAATTTCCCTGATGTATGATGATGTTGAGCATTTTCTCGTGTGTTTATTGCCCATTCCCATCCCTTTTTTAAATTCATCTTTGTTCCTTGGCTTCTGAGAAACCTCCTCATAATTCTTTACTGACCCTCTGGTCTTTGGCTTATAATGTCTGATATCTACTTTAGATTTTGAATCTGGCAATAACCCCAGCCTATGCTCTTACTGTCACCCAGCCCCATAGGATGTCACCTACTGTCAGAGGTTTGCATGTTTGCACTGACTGGGGAGAGATGGGAAGCAGGTTGACTCTACAGGAGGCTCCTGGTTGCTGGGAATGCAGCAATGGAGACGTGGTATAAGATAGTGACAGTGAAATACAAGAGGAAAAGTGAAAAAAAGTTTTAAGAGGAAGCAGGAGCTGATATGGTGCCAGCATGAGTAAAAAGCAGGGCTCTTTAATTCAGATGCCTTTGGGTAAAAGCAAAAAGCATGGGCAAAGGAAGGGGCCAGATGGGTGGAGAAGGCAGTGTGGCCTGATGTGCCTCAGGCTTCAGCTCATCTCTGCTGTCAGGGAAGACAGGATTCAGGATGCTAGAAATCCTGGTCTTCAAGATAAGCCTGAAAGTTCATATTTGTTTAATATGAAATCTCCTAATACTTAAAGGTTGGAAAATAATTTAATTTAGGAAAAACAAAAACAACAACCACATGGATTGAGCAAAACATAGCTATGGACTGACTACAATTCTGAGTCTGCCCATTTACTGTCTCTGATAAGGAAATGAACCTCTCCATTTTGTTACCATCCCTTTTAACACTTAGATAATTGCACTTATTTGTCACCCATGAACTGGTACTGAATTCATTTGAAAACTGATCTCATGTCCCTGCAAAATTGGACTAAATTCCAAGAAAGCAGGGGAGATTTTTATATATATTTGCTTTCTATAGAACACATAGCAAAGTGCTTTGCACATAGTAGGTGCTTAATGAGTATATAAAGAAGGAAGGTAACACAGGAGAGACAAGAAGTAATGTGAAAGTTTCTAGCCTGAGAGATTACAAAAATGTGGGTCTCTGCCTATAGAATCCTTCTAAACCAACAGCAACATTAAAATAAAAACTCAATGCTGATATCACATCTGTTAATGGGATTTGCATTAGTAAAAACAATAATTTGGCACCTATTCAGGATTTCTACTGGGTCCCTTCACCGAACCCTACTGCTCAGGCCTCAGCTAACTCAGCTTGAAAGTTATCCTACTATTAATACAAGGTATAGTGAAAATGATTCCTCAAATCAAGCCAAACTGATATATTATTTTTTTCTGGATACCTAAACGGTATCCATTGAAAAAAATGAAAGAAAGAAAAGGCCCCAGGAGCCTTTTCAGCACTTAAAACTCAAATAAAAATGCAATAATCACTATAAATAGTAAAGGAAACAAGTATGTGATATTGCCAGCAAAACTGAAAATTCAATGATAACTCAGAGAAAAAGGCATAAAACAGATTTTTTCCTGGAGAAAGAACAGGAAAACCAAAACTCAATATATTATTACTCTTTGGAAACATCATGCTTGACATAAACTGTGACAAAGTTTGGGAAACATTTATCAGGATTTACAAATGGTTGCTCATTTCAAGCCAGGTGTGAAGTCATTTAGCCACAAAGTGATGGCTTTTAATCAATCACAGTGGAATCAAGTTATTATACATGTTGACCTCTTCCAAATTGCATTATAATCTGAAGCCTATTTTGTTACATTTCAGGAGGCATTTTGTTAATATAAAAATATTTTACATTTTTGGTAGGAATATGCCTTCAAGCAGTATAATATGTTTTATCTTCAGTGTTCAATCACAGTTTTATGCTTCCTGATACAATTTATATTTTAAACACAAGAAATTTTATTTCAATTGGCCTGTCATATATTCTTACGAGTGGCAGTAAGACGAGAAACAGCTATGCAGGCAAGATGTACAATCTTGCTGACGGCCTTTTCTTCATGGGTTAGGATGCTTATTATATGCCTAATTACAAAAGAAAACATGGAGATTGCTTGCATGTAAAAGAACAAAGATGAGTACAGAATAGCAAATAAGAATCACATATGGCCTCTCTCATAAAATGAACAATCTTATTTTTTTGCAAACAAAATTTTCATAAAATCAAATTAAATCGCATTACATTACACAAGGAATCTCATTCAATGAAACTATTTCAAACTATATGCTAAAGTCGGTGAAGAGCTGTAAATGTTTATGTATGCTCTTCCTCTGACAAATTAAATTTGAGACTATCCTGAAAAAAAGAGAAAATATTTAAAGGACCTTGAAGGACTGCTTACTCTGTACATTTTTAGTAAATGTCTTTTGCTGGGCATGTTGATAAAATTTACAATTACTGTCCATTTAACATCAAGGTAGAGACAGCATGATATGAAAATAACTTCCATTCCCATTCCTCATTTACCATGAGGTAAATGAAACATACCTAAGAATTTTCCTTTTACATTTTCAGGCTTTTATGATATTCACTTCAAGTTTAACACTGCATCAAAAAAGTATAAATACATTTAATATTCTTAATTTTTCCATCTTTACAAAACTATAATTAAAAAACTAAAACCACCCATAGCAGCAGTGAATATAAGTTTAGAACCAGAGTTACATAACTACTAATACTATATGACTTTAAAACAAATATTCATGGGAATATTTAGGTAAAATAATCATGAAAACATGATATTCAAAATTGTCCACAAGTAAATAATTCTCGAGTTTTATTTTTATTATTCTTAAGCAACACAAGAGTTTTCTTATTGATGACTGACTTGAGAGACACTGATTCTTTAAATATATGCATGATTTTGTATGCTCTATTATGATCTAATGGTCCAGCCACTGAAACCATAAATATATTTCAATCTTTAAGAAGAAAAGTTGATTTTTCTCTCCCACCTTCCCATCATTGGGCTGAACATATGTTCCTAAAGCTTTCAAAAAAAAAAAAAAAACACCAATGGGATGAGACAAAGCATGAAAAATGTATGCTCCAAAGTAATAATTTTCCAGAATTTGAAAACAAATGAAAAACATGCTTTAAATTGGAAATGGTGAATGTTGAACACATTTGCTCTTGTGAACACCTAAAGAAATGATAGATTAAGACATAAAATGTGCTTTTTTTACTTTTATAAGATTTACCAAGAGATGTGTGGAAGAAAATCAGTGTAGAATTAATATATACAATGAGAAGTGAAAAAAAAAAGGATTATATTTAAAATATATTGTAATGGCATTAGTAGTTTGAAATTATTTTATGAAACCCAAAAAAAGAAATGTTACATTTGTAAACTAATCTATTCCTCTGGGTGTGGTACCCATTAACTTCGTTAAATTCAGTTGAGGGGCCTTTGATTAGATTACTGGATAAAATCACTTTAGGGCTTTTGATTGGACTAAGTCTCTGAAGCATGGCTCAGGTTGAGAATCTTCCCCCTTGCTGGATCTGATATAAACTGACCAGAGAGAGACTCACTCAGACAGACACAAGAAAAGGAAGCTGCCATATTGTTCCTACCATGTAAGAGAGAGGACAACTTAAGCACGAAGCCTCAAGAGGCTGGGCCCATGGAGCAGCTCCAGAGGAGATGGAGAGCCAATAGATGATGGCTGAAACCTCAGCAGACATCTGTGGCCATTTTGCTTCACCACATGGCAACATGCCAGGATGAACAGTAGCTGACTTTGGTGAGAAAGCATCTCTGATGCTGCTTCAGTTTGGACTTTTCACTCTTGGAACTGTAAGCTTTTACCTCAAATTAAAACCCTTTATAAAAGCCAACATGGACAACCCAAATATTTAAGTCTCTTGGACGTACACCTACCAACTCCAGCAACAACTATAGGTTCAAATAGAAGGGACAGATGAGCCATGTGTAGGGAAGCCATAAATGAGTCCAACTCTGTCATTCTCAGGAGCACAAACTCCAAAGTAGGGCCAACTGACAAGGCACCAAACTTGGAACTATCTGTCCTGACCATAGGACCTGGGTGTCTCCAGAGCCCTCAGGAGCCTCACTATTTGGGGGTAGTATCTACTTTGGATGTCTATGAGATCCTGCTGAGATGTGCCTAAGCATTACCTCTGGGATGACCTCCCAACTCACTTTGAAGTCTCTTAGTCATATCAACCCATTTGTCTTTACCTTCCCCCCTTTTATTCGAGGTCTTTTTCCAGTTGCATTGTTAGTTGGTGCTTGGTAGTAATCGCTTGGTGTCAGGGAGGCTCATCCCTGGGAGTCATGTCCCATGCTGGGGGAAGGTAATACATTAATATGCTGAGTTTGGCTTAGAAAGAGGCCACATTTGAGCAACAAGGAGGCTCTCAGGAGGCAATTCTTAGGCACCCTGTAACACTAGGCTAAGTTTCAATTTCAAGAGCAAAGGCTCATAAGCATAATCATCAATATCAATGGACCATCCTCCTTCACTAGTCATTGCCCCTGTACTTGGGAAATTGTTGCTCTCCATTAGAGAATGTGGCAGAGCTCTCCAGGATGGGAATTCAATATTTTTTGAATTAGAGGTGGAGTGGGCATCACCATCCCAGAATCCTCAGGATTGAGGAATAAACTATGGACTAGAGTGGACTTACTGGTATTCTACTATAGACTTATTGTGATTCTAGCAATGGAAGAAGTTATATCATTGATGTGGAAGCAGTGGCCACTGGAGGTTCTGAGGGCAGGGAAAGGAAAAATCAGGTGCAATGTAGGGGCATTTTGGGGGGCTTGGGAATCGTCCTGAATGACATTGCAATGACAGATATGGGCCATTATATGTCTTGCCATTACCTACAGAATTGTGTGAGAGAGGGTGTAAACTACAAGGTAAACTTTAATCCATGTTTAGTGGCAATGCTCCAAAATGTGTTCATCAATTGTGATGAATGTACCACACTAATGAAGGATGTGGTTAATGTGGGGAAATGTGGGAAGTGTGGGGAATGGGACATATGGAAATCCCCTATATTTTTAATGTAACATTTATATAGCCTAACCATCTTTTTTAAAAAATGAGGATGAGTTCAAAGTCTACACAGATAAACAAAAACAGGTAGAATATGTTACCAAAAGATCCAAATTACAAAAGATACTAAAGTGAGGGCTGCTTCCTGAAAGGAAAAAACAAGGGCAAGAGACCTGGATGAGAGAGCAGATATGAAGATTATTAAGAAGGGTAAATTAAAGGTTAAAAAGTCAGAAAATAGTAAGATATGACAACAGAATGCAGAGGACAAAATGGATGAAGTAAGAAATTGCTTTACAGTAATAACATTGAATGTTAATGTTTTGAACTCCCCAATCAAAAGACATAGACTGATAGAATGGATTTCAAAATATGAGCCATCTACATATTGTCTACAAAAGATTCACATCAGGCATAAAGAGACAACCAGGTTAAAAGTGAAAGGTTGAAAAAAGATATTCCACTCAAATAGTAACCAAAAAAGAGCTTGAGTAGCAATACTAATATGGGACAAAATAGATTTCAAATGCAAAACTGTTATAAGGGATGAAGAAGGTCATTATATTTCAATAAAAGGGGCAATTCATCAAGAAGAAATAACTGTATTGAATATTTATGCACCCAACCTGAGTGCCCCAAGATACCTGAGGCACACACTGGCAAAACTGAAGGGAGAAATAGAAGTCTCTACAATAATAGTTGAAGACTTCAATACACCACTCTCAGTATTGGATAGAACATCTGGGCAGAGGATAAAGAAAGAAACAGAGAGCTTGAATAATATAATAAATGAACTAGATCTAACAGACATCTATAGAGCATTGTACCCCAAAACAGCAGGATATACAGTCTTTTCAAGTGCTCATGGATTCTTTTAGAGGATAGACCATACGTTAGGTCACAAGACAAGACTTAATAAATTTAAAAAGATTGAAATTATACAAAACACTTTCTCTGATCATAATGGAATGAAGCTGGAAATCAGTAATGGACAGAAAAAGGGAAAATTCATAAATATATAGAGATTAAAGAATGCATTGTTAAATAATTAGTGGGAAGTAAAACTTTCACTGTTTGCTGATGATATGATCCTATATCAAGGAAATCCGAAAAATCAACAACAAAGCTACTAGAGCTAATAAAGGAATTTAGCAAAGTGGTGGGACACAAGAGTAATATGTAATAATCAATAGTGTTTCTATACACTACTGATATACAATCTGAAGAGGATACAAGGGAAAAAAATTCCATTTATACTAGCAATGAAGAGTCAAATATTTAGGAATAACCTTAACAAAGACATAAAGGACCTGTATTCAGAAAACTATAAACCATTGCTAAAAGGAACTGAAGAAGACTTAAATAAATGGAAGGACATTCTTTGTTCATTGATTGGAAGACTAAATATTAATAACATGCCAATTCTACCCAAGCCGATTTACAAATTCAATGCAATCCCAATAAAAATCACAATGGCCTTTTTTTTTGCAGAAATGGAGAAGCCAGTTATCAAGTTTCTTTGGAAGGTTAAGGGACCCAAATATCCAAAAAGATCTTTAAAAAGAAGAACAAAGTTGGAGGACTCACATTTCCTGACTTTAAAGCATATTCTTTAGTTTTTAGTGTTAAAAAGTAGCATGGTACTGGCATAAAGATGGACAGATTGACCAATGGAACTGAACTGAGAACTCATAAATAAATCCTCACATCCTCACATCTACAGTCAAGTGACATTTTTTTTTTAGGATGCACTGGGTATTGAACCTTGGACCTTGTACATGGGAAGCAGGTACTCAACCAACTCAGCTATACCCACTCCCTACAGTCAAGTGATTTCTGACAAGGCTGTTAAGCCCATCCAGCTGCGCCAGAACAGTCTATTCAACAAATGGTGTTGGGAGGACTGGATAGCCATAACTAAAAGGAAGAAAGAGGACCCCTATCTCACACCTTTACAAAAATTAACTCAAAATGGATTCAGGACCTAAATATAAATGTGACAACCATAAAACTCCTAGAAGAAAATGTAGGAAAACCTAATGAAGATCTTGTGGTAGGTGGTAGGTTCTTAAACCTTATACCCAAAGCACAGCAACAAAAGAAAAAAATAGATAAATGGGAACTACTCAAAATTAAACAATTTTGCACCTCAAAGGATTTTGTCAAAAAGGTGAAAAGCAGCCGACTCAGACTCAATAGGAGATAAGAGATCATACCACTCAATAATAAAAAGATAAACTACCTGGTTAAAAAATGGGCAAAAGACTTGAAAAGACAATTGTCCAAAGAAGAAATACAAATGGCAAAGAAACATAAAAAAAAAAAAAAATTCAACATAACTAGTGATTAGGGAAATGTAAATCAAAACTACTAGGAGATATAATTTCATACCTATTAGACTGGCCACTATTAAAAAGTCAGAAAGTTGTAAATGTTGGAGAGGCTATAGAGAGATAGAAACATTTATTCACTGTTGGTGGGAATGTAGAACGGTACAGCCACTGTGGAGAGCTGTTTGACAGTTCCTAAAGAAGTTGAACATAGACTTACCACGTGACTTGGCAATACCATTACTAGGTATATACCCAGAAGAATTGAGAGCAGTGACGCAAACAGACATCTGCACACCGATGCTCATAACGGCATTATTCACGATTGCCAAAAGCTGGAAACAACCCAGGTGTCCATCAACTGATGAATGGATAAACAAGTTGTGGTGTATACACACAATGCAATATTATGCAGCAGTAAGAAGAAATGAAGTAGTGAAGCATATGACAACATGGATGATCCTGGAGGACATTATGTTGAGTGAAGCAAGCCAGACACAAATGGGCAAATACTGAATGACTGTGCTATTATGAGCTAAATATATTATGCAAACTCATGGGTTTGGTAATTAGAATATAGGTCACCAGAAAATAGAATGAGGGTAGAGAATGGAAAACTTAGGGTTAATCTGTGCAGAATTGGTAAAAAGGTTGTTTGTAAATCTTCAGGAATGAATAAAAATGGTGAAAGGACATCAGGATGTTTGTAACTAGCAAAGCCATTCTATGGGTATAACAGTGGTTGAAAGGGGAAATCTGAGGTCATGCACATTACTAGAAGAAAAGCTAAAAAATGTAACATGGGATTATATAACATAGTGAAACCTCATGTAAAATATGAATATGGGTGATAATGCATATAGAAGACTATTTTCACAAAATATAAATACAAATATACTAGAGAGAAAGAAACAGAATAGCAGCTATGTAAGCAGGGGAAACACAGAAAGACTGAGATATATTGAGTTTTGTTTGTTTTATTATTACTATTAATAGAATAATGAAAATGCTCTAAAAATGATTGAAGTGATGAATGCACAACTATGTAATTATACCGAATACCATTGATTTTACACTTTCGATGGATATATGCTTGATTAATATGTATCAAAAATTGGTTTGTTTAAAAAAAAAAAAGGAGTTAGTGAGCAGTGGCAGCCCAGTGAATGAAAACATCACCAAAAATCCTACTTAGGTAGAGCATGGTCTGCGGACAGGGTAATTTAAGCTGATGACTTTAAACACTTCAATAACATCCTGCTCTAATTGCCTAGGATTAGCAAGCAACTTTTTTATTACAATTTGGCTTCCTGTGTTTTTTTTCCTAGAAAGAGAGAAATGGTCATCCTGACAAGATTATTGCAAGCCACATGGCAATAACAGTTATCCCTATAAATAAAAAACTGGCTACTGGTTTATGTAGCAGCCTCTTTCATATTGGTTAATAAGACCCATGTCTGGTAGAAGAAACTACTCTTGGTTTGTTAATAAAATGTCTTGAGCCTATATAGTTGAAATTCAGATGCAGGACTGGGTAAACTCACAAAGAAAAGAGCTGCTCTGTGAGGTGTTTATCTTCTTTAGAGAAAACTTGACCTTACCCAAAGCCTTTTTCATTCTTCACCTCACCTCCAGAGGTGATGAAATTCCATATGATGGTAAATGGCTAGTTAAATGGTATTCATTCCAATAGATTTTATTCCAATTATGAGATTGGTCCAAAATAATGAAATAGGAAAGACAGATAATATTTTCATTCTTCTTTTCATTCTCAGGGAAATTTATATGTTGGACCCTGTTCCAAAATTGTGGAGGATAAGGAGACACAAATTCTGTAGTTATGGGGAACTCCATCACCTTGGCAAGTATAATTCTTGTTTGGTTTGGAGACAAAATGAAAGAGATAGTAGTTTTAAAAAGTGCAAATATTCCATCATTGTTATATATAATTGTTATGTAACAACTAGTGGCTGTCCTGTGAACATATACCCAGTTTACATTATAGAGTTTTATGGATTTGGGATATAAGGGGGATAACAACAAAAACAAGAAAAACAACTAGTATTCTAGTATGACTTCATACTAAAGATATATCCTGCCAATATATCTTTGAAGAATTCATTAACTTCTCTACTTTAGAGAAGGAGAAAGAGGCTTGCAGATGTTAAAAGCAGAACTTGCCCATTGTAAGCAGTAGAGCCGTGGCACGGGCTGACAGCTCAGCTATACCTTCCCATGTGTGCCCAGTCTTACCAAGAGTAGGAGCCAGAATCCACTGGATCCATTGACAAACAGACAGAAAAAGGGTTGTTCCTCTACTAAATCAACATTTAATTTATTTATTATATAAAATTAAATATATTTTACTGATTAGAGTGCCCCCATGTGTCACCATGTTGTAATTCTATTTCATCTTTCAAAGTCTGAGTATTACTGTTGATCAATACAAATCATAATCATAATTTCAATCTAATTATCAATGCAAATCATAATTTCAATTTTTCTCCTCAGGGTAATTAAAAGAATTGCATAAAGTTGTGACGGGTCCACATTAAGGGCAACGATTACCTATTTGTCATCCTTGCATTAACAAAGCATTGGAAGTAAAACAAAAGAAATAAAAGCTGGCTTTTAGAAGGTTCACTTAATTGTTTAATGGATCTAAATGTCATAGACAGTGAAGTGTTTTATCCTTAAATTTCAAAAAGATTCAGAACTGTTAAATTCCCACTCCTGGGTTTAAAATGCAGAGGGAAGGGGTAGAGTAAGAGTAAAAGGTAGAGAAGCATTTGGAGGTCATCTTTACTTGTCATGCTGCTTTATAGCTAGCCTCTCATCAGCAGCTAGTACCCTCTGTGAGCAACTCTTTCTATGAATAAGTGAACATTTCATGACTGACGCAAATAGTTTTTACCTACCAAAGGGTTGCTTTTAAAAAGAAAACTATATATTGGACTTACATATTTCAAACAGTTGAGGTGTTAAGTGTAATGTCACCTATAGGTGAATAAAATGTTAATCAAAACCCCAATGAACCTTTGGGCTTTCCCATAAATAAATGTTAAATAAACATAAACATAAGTATTTCAGAGTTTAAAAATTATATATATATATATTACAAACACTCCTACCCCTAGAGTTTTTTCTTAACTTTTAACTTTTAATTTTTTAAAAGAGCATCTAAATGTTAAAAGCAGTTTAGAGTGATTAAAATTTATGATAATACAAAAAAAATCACTCAGAGTGGCAGGTGGGGTCTACAAATAGACTTTTTGAGTGACTCAGAAAATTTATTCTTCCAATAGACAAAATTTTTCATTTGAAAATAAAAGTTAAAATTACAGGCATATGGGGGAGGGAATCATCCTGGCTGCTCTAAAGTGTTATTGGATAATTTCTATCAAGGGCATTTTGACACTGGTCAGTGGGTTTACACTCTTTACAAACTTCTGGAATTCCAAAGCCAAATTGAAAAAACAACGAAACAAAAAAAGCAGCTTCTAGTGTTTATGATATAATGTGTCAGTCTGTATTGAATTCATGTTCCAGGCAAATCTTTGGCCAGTTGAAATGTTAATCAATACTTTATGCACCTTGTCACTGTTTTCCAAGAAGCCTAGGAAATACTGCTGACCCAGAGATAGCTTAGTTGCATTTAGTCAGATTGGACAGGGGCTTACTTGTCGTTCTTTCATTCTCCCTTTCTCTTTCCTATTATATGCTGCAGCTTTTAGTTTAACCTCTCAACTTAGACTTTATGCCTTTCACAAATGTCATATTTATTCTTCAAAGAGAGATCCCAACCCATTGTTGCAGATGTCTTGTAATGTATGCCTACCTGGATATTATGGATACCACGTGCTTGTATTATTTCCAGAAGTATTTCTGAGTTTCCTTATTTGTAATATTTAATAAATAAATTTTAGAGAGCTAAGATTAAAACAATAAATGTAAAATATTATTGAGTTAAATAATTTAAAATATAAGAAGACTAAGAAAGACAACTGTGATCAGGGGTCAAAGAAAACACAATACAGATAGCAGGATAAGGCTTCCTGTCCATTTACTTATTAAATTTTCTGACTGAATTTTAAACCGGAGGTTATACCTTTAGAGGTAGGAAAGTAAATTGGTCTTCCTTGTCTTTTGCCCTAATAATTTTTTTAAATACACCGATCACCTTTATTAGTTGTAACCCTGTTAGCTATCTTTAAAACAATTATATTTCACTTTTGCGGTTTTTAAATCTGTCAAAGCAACATCACTGCACTGCAAAATAAATCATGCCCAATTAAGTCCCTGATAGATGGCTTTTTTATTTTGTTAACAAGCAATAGAAAAGGTCACATCAATTCATTAGGAAAACATTCTCCTGAGTCACATTGTTGTTGTTTTCCTTGCTTTCTTTTAAAAGAGTTCCAGCAAAGGACTATTTCAAAGACTGATTCTTTTTCCTTTCACAAGCCTGCTGGATACCTCAAGACCTCCTTCAGGTCGACGCCATTTTTTAGTTCCAAAAAATCTATCTGTATTTCCACAACTTCCTTCCCCATGTTTTCCTGACTAGTGCCCTTCACAGAGATATAGTGGTAATCCACACAGGTGTAAGGGCAGGAAATCGCCTTCGGGAATCTTCGAGTTTCCTTGGCATTCCCCTGCCAATGCGCGTAGTCCTGTTGCTTGGGGGGCGGGAGGGTGTCCCCGAGGCCCAACCAGACAGCCCTTGTCGCCGTCACTGTGCTTCAGGGCCCCACGCTCACACGGCGTGACCCGTGACCGCTGGGCCTGAGGGGGAGTTAGGGTCGGTCCTGGCTCTAGGCATGGCGGATGTCTTCTTGCCTAAATCTGGAGGTTTTTTTTCAGCATGGTCGTGATATGGAGTTCAGTGGAGCACTTTCCGTATGTCAGAATCTCCGGGAGGGTGCATTATCTGAAGAGTTCCTCATCTTGTTGGAAAGCTTGCATCTTTTTAACCACGTTTTCATTTGGAATAGATTCTAATTTTGCAATGGTCACACTTCCCATGACCATTAATCCCATTAGCTTCACATCCTTTCTGCAGATTTTTTTCAAGCTCATCCCTAAAGCGTTGGCTAGCAGCACTGGACACTAGATTTTTAATAAGAAACTCTTTTTCTTCATAAAATTGTCTCTGTTCCTGGCCTAGAACATTAATATCCAGAGTATACTGGAATCGCTGAGAATGGGCACTGGAAGGGGAAACAGCCCGTGAAGTGGGGTGAGCTACTGCGACCTCGGGGGGCCCAGGTGCACAGAGGCAGGAGGTGGCGGGTGTAGGCAGGGGCAGATGCCGGGACAGCGGAGGGCCGGACCCTTAACTTCCTGGGCGCCACGCCTCCAGGCCGCCAGCCTCTAGGGCGGGGCCTGGGCCTGAGAGCGGTGCAGGGACAGGGGCGGGCAGGGTGGAGGGGACGAGGGCGGGTGGACAGGGGCGTGGAGGGCCGAGTCTTTTGCTCTAAAATTTTATATCAGACCAGATTTTTGGTAATCATATTGAATAATCCTAAAATGTGATGGCTGGGAGTCAATGGAATTGGGGTGTGAGTGTACAGATTTAGTGAGATGCTGCCTGAGTGATGGGAAACAGGCTAAAATCTAGTGGTTTCCTCTGGTAATGGCAGCTTCCAATCAACAGGGTGAATTTGTGACATACAAATGAAAGACACATTGCAAAAATGAAAACAGGTATTTATTTTCCCCTTTCACAGAAGTTTTTATTAGTAGTATTATTGAATCATTTCTGAAATCAACCACAAATATTATTACTAATGCACAATTTAATTTTATATTGAAATACTCTCTTTTGGGTGCCTCAGACATTGGCTTTTATTTAGGTTTAATTCTGCAAACAAATTGATCGTGGATGAACTAGGAAATGCCTAGGTACATTACTTAGATCTTTAGAAATTTCATTTAATTAAATTTCATTTAATTAATATGCAAAATTGTGATAACGATGACTTCCATGCTAATTCCTTTGAGGAATGAAATATTTAATATCTGTTACACTGCAAAATTTATATTGGGTGGGGATGTTTATTGTTTATGTTTATTGTTGGAAGTCCTATCATGTGAAGGATAAATGAATAAACTAGAGAAGGGAAAACAATTTAGAGTAAAAGCCAAAATCCTAATGGCTTCCATCTTAGTTTGCCAGGGCTATTATAACAAATACTGCAGACTAAGGGCCTTGAACAACAGGAATTTATTGTCTTACAGCTTTGCAGGCTTGACATCCAAAGTCAAGGTGTCAGCAGGGTAATGTTTTTTCTGAAGGCTGTAGCATTCTGGTGGTGGTTTGCCAACAATCTGTAACTCAGTCTCTGCCTCCATCACATGGTCATCTCTCTCCTTCTCTCTCCTCTTGTTGATTATCCCCAAATTCCCTCTATTTATTAGGACTCCAGACATATTGGATTAAGGTCCACCCTGATTCAGTTTGGCCTCCTCTTAATAGGATCTTAGAAAATTCAACTTACAAACAAGTTCACATCTATAGGACCAGCAGCTAGGATTTGGATATGTCTTTGTGGGGGGCATGATTCAATCCATAAGAACTTCCAAGGCTCTGCATGATTTGTTAGTTCTCTGATCTCATTTCCTACTATTCTCCCTCTTGCTTACTCTGCCTCAGTCACATGGCCATCTTTCCTATTCCCAATAGTGTTTCCTTTTGTCTGAAATGCTCTGCCTCCAAATGTACACATGGCTACCTACTCTCTTTTATATATTTGTCCAAACGTCACTTTCTCGAAGATGCCTCCCCTTACCACCTATTTAAAATTGTAATTTGTCCCCTCCCCTAGCATTCTAATTCCCCCTTACCCTGTTCTGTTTTTATTCTTTATTCCATAGCACTTAATACCTTCTAACAGATTCTGTACTTTACTTGTTTGATATTGTCTCTCAATATTTGCAAGAATATAAGCTTCACAAGGGCAGGGATCTTTGTTAGTTCATTAATATATTCTAGGAGAAAAGTACATGGCATATAATAAATACTCAATAAAAGATGTGTTGAAGGAATGAATAAAATATCTGAATAGTGATTGTGTAGAACAGTGGGGAGCTCCAGAGGACAGAACCAGGATTTATGGTGAGATATAAAAGAGGCAGATATGGGTTCAACATATGAAAGACTTTCCAAATGAGGGGTTTTCTAACGTTGACATGCAATAAAATCACATTCAGAGCTTACTAAAAACCGCCACAGTTTCTAGACCCCAGAATCTCTAGGGATGGGTCAAGGTACACTTGTTTCACACGCAGGCTCAAGAACTACTACCCTAAACTCTCAAGTACTGAAATATTCAAATAGAAACTGAAAGACTGAATATTAGGGATATTTCAAGGGAAATGTTTTTATTTTCACTGCAGATGAAGGCTGGACTTAAAGATTCTATGATTTTTTCAGATCAATTTCAGGGTTAATTAATATACTACATTTTTACTGTTATTATTTTTTAAATGTTTACTTTCCATCAAGCTTTGCTTTGGGGTTCAGATAAATCCCTTTCAAGAGGAATAAAACTATAGTTATAAGGAATATTTCATTTTGTTTAACATTTATCACTTATATGGAAGTCTCATATAGTAAGAATACAGGCTGAAAATTTCTGACTTTTTTTGGAAGTCACTATTATTTCATTTAATGAAGATAGTTGCAATTTCTCTTAATTATATTTATGACCAGTAAAGAGGCCTTTTGAAACAGCAGCCCATGGTATAGCTGTAATTCAAAAGAGATTCAAAATCAGGTTAATAATCAGCAACTGAGGGTATATGTAGTTTAATATTAAATATTATTTTGTACAGAGAAGGTAATATATAATGTATAATTTTAAAAAAGATATTCACTATGAATCAAACTGTCTTAGTGTGCCAGGACTGCTATCAAATTGTCTTAGTGTGCCAGGGCTACAAATACTACAGACTAGATGGCCTAAACAACAGGAATTTATTATCTCATAGTTTTAGAGGTTAGAAATAAAAATCAAGGTGTTGGCAGGGCCATGCAGGCTGTAGCTTCTTGTGGTGGCTGGCAGGCATAGCTCAATTCCTGCCACTGTCACATCACAGAGCTGTCTCTCTCCCCGCCCTGTCTCCTACTCCCCCAAATCTCCTCTGCATTTAAGGACTCCAGAATATTGGATGAAGGCCCACTCTTATTCAATTTGGTCTCATTTCAACTAATAACATCTTCAAAGATCCTGTTTACAAATAACTTCACACCCACAGAACCGGGGTTTGGGACTTGAACATGTTTTTGTAGGGGACATGATTAAATTCACAGCACAAACAAATTAATTTCAGAAAAATACAGGTTGTCTTTTAAATAGCAGAGTTGTGTAGGCATAGATAAAGAACCACTATAAAATGACAAAATGAAGAAAAAATGACATGAGCAATGAAACAGCACTCATCAGACCTTCACCCACCCAACTCCTCCCCTCCTAAACTCTGGAGCCCATTAGCTTTACACTCCGGCGGGCTGGAAGGATCAGAAGATTCGTTTCTCCTAGTTAGATATAATTACCTGGACTGAATTTCTTTCAGGTCACAATTGTCTACAAAGAGAAAGGTTTTGATAGAAAGGTAAATTTAAACTGATCTGTTTGGGTTGTTTTTTTTTTCTTTCTTTCTTTCTTTTTCCCCTAGTTTCCCATTATGACATAAATTTGAGTAAGGAAATAATTGAAAAAGAATTTAACACTGTGGGAAAAAATTAGTTTTAATTCCGTGAAAATCTGTTCTGAGCTGTAGTATCGTCACAGAACTCTTTGAAGAACAGATAATACTGCATTGTTTTGAAGCCTCTGCTGACTGTTTCAAAATAAAGCAATAATAACGATGATGATATGATGATAATGATGGTTCATATTTGTACATGCTTGCTATGCGTTAGGCACTGCTTTAAGTGCTTATATGTGGTAACTCATTCAATCCTCATGATAACCTAATGAGGTAGTCATGATTATTACCCTTATTTTTCATATTAGGAAACTGAGGCTCAGAGAAGGTCAGTTGCCCAACGCCACATAGTGGCCGAGTCAGGATCTAAACCCAGGCAGAGCACAGTCACTTAACCATGACCTTAAACTTTATCTTTCATTATACTTCTAAGAAAGCACATTAGGAAATACACAGTTGTTAAGGATTCAAATAATTTTAAATAAAAGGGTATTTCTCAGATTGTAAATTAACTGAGACTTCAAGAGCCCTGAAGGACATATCTTTCAGTATTTTTACTACTTTTTGCTATCTTTAAGGAAAGTTCTTATTCCACTGTTTTGAACATATTTTACTAAAAAATATTTCAGATGAAAATTGACATGTCAAAGACTGGCCAGACTAAAAAATTTATAACTAAATCCACAAGAGCATTCATATTGAAAAATCCTTAGTTTTAAGCATTTTGCTAAAACATGTACAATATACAAAAACACTTGAAGGTACACTCACCTGCCTCACAATTTTCAGTCACAAGCGCTTCATACAGATGGTGGCTGAAGGATATCTTTACATCTTCCCCTTCCATGTGAATGACCAAGAGACCACTGGTCATCCTTGCTGGGACCCCTTGATCCATAACTATTAACTGCAGCCACATGGGAAAATATTCTGAAGATGGGTTTTGCTGAAGTTGAATTTCTCCTGTATATTTATCAATAGAAAACATTGACTGGGTTTCTGCAAAACTAAAAATGACAGTTCCATTGGGCCCCAGGTCTGGGTCATCTGCTCTCAGAGTAGCAACAGTCTGGTTTGCAGGCGATTGGGTGGAAAGAAAAATATCAAAGGGGTTCTGCTCCCAAACTGGTTCATTGTCATTGACATCAGTGATATACACTTTTATAATTACTGTGGTGCTTCTTGAGCCCTGGACACTACAGTCTCTGGCCACAGCTGTAAATGTATACTCAGACCTGACCTCTCGGTCGAGGGTGTGGACAGTTCTCAGTGTGCCTGCTACAGGATCAATGGTGAATGTACCGGAGGGCTCATCAGTCAGAAAATACTCAGTTTTCCCATTCAGGCCTTCATCTTCATCCATAGCTGAGAGGTCAAGAACCACTGTCCCCACTTGAGCATCTTCTCTCACAGAGGACTGGTAATGGAGCATGGGAAAGGAAGGGCTGTGGTCATTGTCATCTAAAACCCTAACTTGCAACTGCATTTTAGAGTTTCTAGGTGGATCCCCCAGATCAGTGCACAAGATGACAAGGGTAAAATTGTTGACTTGCTCTCGGTCCAAAGCACGAGTGGTTGAGAGTTCTCCTGACGTTGCATGAATAACAAAGTACTCATCAGTATTTCCATCTATTAAAGAAAACACATTCAAATGTCATTTGAATTGAAAAAGCAGCAGCCCCTCACTAGCACTATGCCTGTTCATTTATTCATTCAACAATTATTTATTTCTGTATTATTACTTACTTGGACTTTTGTAGGTACTGGCAATGGAACAGGGAACATGACAGAGTCCCTGCCTTCATAAAACGTCTATTATACTGGTGGTTAAACAGTATAACATAGTTCCATATATATATATATTCTATCAATAATGAGGATGCTTGTTTTAACTGATTTGCAATAGTCTGGTATTTTGTGTATGCAGCTACAACTTTTAATATTCAGATGTTTTTCCTTTTGAGAGGATTAAAATACATGTTTTTAAAAATAAAACAACAGGAGTCATGGAAAAGAAACAAGAGAAAATTTCTATTTTTAGATTGCAATCAGATATTGCGGTATCTGCAAGATAGTTGCAATTTTCCCCAATATTACTCATTACCGATTTTATTTAGTTATCCTACTTTAATAAGCTTCCTCTTCTACATTATCATGGTATTTGGTGCATGAATCCTAACTCTTCTATTAGAGTTATTTGAGCACCTGTTTCTTCCACATCTTAAACAAGGACAGAGTTTTAGTCATCTCTGTACCCTTCAAAAAAATCTTCCCTTTACTATCTTCCTTGGTGCCATGTAGAATGAAAGTAAAAATTGAACACAGGGACTAAAAGCTTTCAAAAACATTTTAAAGTAACTCTGTAAACTAGTTAGTGAATTTCCTAATTAGTAAATTAAGGAAAAGGTGGTCATTGACTTGCCAGTCATATCCTTGGATGAGGGACAGGATGAAAGTGTCAGACCCAAAAGCATGGTAACTACTGGCATCCAAGTACCAGAGACACATGGGGAAGGAAGTGAAATGGCATTTGCAGAAAACAAGAATGATAGCTAGTGTTGGGAGGTGACAAGTGGGGACTTGTATTTGAGTTTGTGGATAAGATACTGCATAGTTAATTTGTACTCAAATTAGAGTTGATAAAACAAACCTAGATTTCTGTGGTATTTATGATTGATAAAATAATTCACTCAGCAAACATTTAACGAACACCTACCACATATCAAGTATGGGCTTGATACAGGGAAAATGGAGAGAGTAAGACATAACCCCAGTCCCAATGGTTTATAGTCTAGGAAGAAAGGCAGATCAGCACCCAGACATTAAAGTACAGTACAAAAATCTTATGTCCAAGGCACTTGGGAGCACAGAGGAAGGGCACCCAGCCTAGAGTTAGGATGGTCAGGAAAAAAGTGTCATCAAAACTAACTCCTAAAGAGGAGGAAGCCAGATTACAGGTTTCAGAGAGAGTGCTCCAAGCAGAGGGAAGAGCCTATGTGAAGTCCCAGGAACAGGGGAAATGAGTGAACTGCAAATATTTTGATGTGACAAGAGCAGTGTGACAATACCCAGTTTCCTGGGTATTTGTGCATAAGGGCAAGGAGAGGGCTGGCAGCGAAGACATGAATCCGGAGGTAAGCAGGGGTCAAAACATGAAGGTCCCTGTGTATACTGCTGAAGCATCTGTACTTTACCTTAAAATCTACGGGGGAGCCCCTGAAGGATTTTGGCCAGCAAAATGTCATGAATCAGAGATCTATGTTTGGAAGAGTACTGAGGTAGCACTGTCAAAGCTTGATTAGAATATCAAGCAGGGGGCTATTTCAGTATTCTACTTGGACAATAAGGAGGTTCTGAAATAATTTGTCCTTTGAGGACGTGGACACATTCCAAAGATAATAAGGTAGAAAAATAAAGAGTAAAGGAAGAAGAATTTATGATCTGGCTCAGATAACTGAATGAAGAGTGTTTAGATCTGTTGTCTATAAAATGAGGTGTGAGCACCTATGGGCTTATATTCTAAAGAGTACCTGTGAAGGGAGACTTTTAAGGGTCTTTGCTATTAACTGAGTGTAGGACAAATTCAAGTTTCCAAGTGGTAGATAAATAAAAATAAAGACTTATCTGATTTTTTGGCATATAACTCAGAAGGTATTTAAGAACTAAGTGTTACTGTTGTAACAATACTCTTTTGTCTCCCATTTTAAAAATTATGAACAAGGTAGTGACTGCCAGGTTTCTCCACCATAAAGTTTACTACCCTTCCACACTTTAGCCTTTGGTCTGTAGCTTGACTTTAGATAAATACTTTATAAAAAGAATGTATTTAGAAATCTTTATGCAACAGTCAGAGAACACATATTTTTTTCAAGGACATTTGGAGCATTTATACTTTTATTTTTTTATTATTTTTTGAGCATTTACAAAATTGATCACATTCTATGCTACAAAGAAAGAACCATGCCACGTGACCCTGCAATACCACTGCTGGGTATATACCCAGAAGAAATGAGAACAGTGACACGAACAGACATCTGCACACTGATGTTCATAGCAACATTATTCACCATTGCCAAAAGCTGGAAACAACCCAGGTGTCCATCAACAGATGAATGGATAAACAAACTGTGGTCTATTCACACGATGGAATATTATGCAGCTGTAAGAAGAAATGAAGTCGTAAAGCATATGACAACATGGATGAACCTGGAGGACATTATGTTGAGTGAAGCAAGCCAGACACAAAAGGACAAATACTGTATGAATGCATTACTATGAACCAAATATATTGTGTAACATA
>JAQZBX010041269.1:0-22425 GCA_029593785.1 Cabassous unicinctus
AGAGGATGAATTAATTATTACTTTTCCCATGAAGCATTAATGTCCTCCCAAATTTTTATGTTGATCATAAGATCATGAGAACATTATAAAAGAAGATTGAAAAGAAAGAAAAATCACCTGCACTCACTTATAACCAGTTCTAAAACACAGCTGTTTTCATTTATCCATAGTCCCTTGTTTGACCTTCTTCATAGTTCTACACACATTATTACATGAGGAGTCATTCTGGACACAAATCTCATGGAGATAGAATTCAGGATTTTAAATCTGAGAACCTAACTTAAAACCTGGCTGCGCTATTCGTTAGTTATGTGAATTTAACCAAATTATCTAATGTCTTTAATCTTAGTTTGCTCACTTATAAAAAGGGAAAATATATTATCTACTTCACAGAATTGTTATGAGAATTAAATGAATCAATTCATATTTATAAGCACTGCTCATGTCTTCATTCTTCTCTCTATTCTCATTTATTCTAAAATTAGCATTTTCATAATGACGGTAATCTTCATAGTATCCTACCTAATTTCCACTCCCCCTTCATTTCTTCAACAGAAACTCTATTTGAGGTTGGCAATGTGCCACCCTTAGTGTTAAATCATGATTGATCTAAATCAGTCATGACAAATCTGTTCTCCACTTTCCCAGACTACCTTGCAGCAGTGGGTGGGGTCATGTGAATAAGCTCTGACAATGAAACCTACCGGGAAATCTACTGGAGGTGTACCCAGTGCTTCTGGGAAGGCATTCATTTTCCTACCAAAAGCAATAGACTGCTGTCCCTCTCATTCTCCCTTTTCCTGCTTTGAACCCAGATTGCTGCCCTAGAGCTTTGGAAGCCATTTTGTACATACAAGAGAAAAGCCTGATAATTTCAGAAACATCAGCCATATGATCACCAAGCCCCTGAAACAACTCCTACAGCCACCTACCTCTGTACTTCTTGTTATGTGAGAAAATTAAACTCAAATATTTGGAAGCCACCATTAATCAGAGTTTTTGATACTGCAGCTAGAAATATGCCAAACTAATATGATAGTTGTTAGAGAAAAAGGACCCTCACTGGGACATGGAGACTGATGAGTGCAGGCAGAAAGTTTATTGGGAAGCTCTCCCAATGGAGGGGATCTGAAGACTAGACTTCAGCACCCCTGCCAGCATGGCAGGGGTCTGAAGAGAGACTTCAGCCCACCCGTGGAAGTTGGTGGATATGACTTCATACAGTATATCAATAGGTGGGAAAATGGAGTACAGCCTGGGGCCAAATGGCCAGGGGAAAGTGGGCTAGGAGGTCTTGGAATGTGGAAGGGGTTGGTGGTGCTTGGGCCCTGAGGGGGTGATGGCCCTTATCTGCTCCTTTTGTTTATTCTTGGAAGGGGATGAGCTGCCCTTAGGCTATGGCTTGCTCAATCGATTATGGCTGGAGGCAGCCTTTCTTTGATTTATGTCACTATGTCATGGGGGAGTTGAGTCTTATGACCTGTTAATCATTGCAAACCTTGTAAGGGGGTACCTCTAACAATAGTTTTAGTGCCTTTGGAAAAATTCATCAAATTGATATAATCAAATTAATTATTTACATTTTGCCAGGAATTTAGATTGTTTAGTTTAGCAAACATTTACAGATCATCTACTTTGTATCAATGCTGTATTACTGACTGCATTAGACACTAACCGAGATGGCCTTAAATTCTCTTTAGCTTGACTAAACCTAGACAGACTTCTCCCAAACTCCAGGCCTCTGACCTTCCTCTCACCCCTGGCCCTTAAACTATCTAGGGGCCTGAGAGGCTCCAAACTAGGTAGTTCCTTATGTCCTTCTGCCTTCCGCCTGGCCACCCAGCCCTTACAAACTCCTGGTAGCATAAAAACTGCAAAAGAAAACATTCCTAATAGGGGGTCCTAATTAAAACCTCAGTAAATCACTCACCTTTCCCAGTGATCAACCCCCTTACTCTTTCCAGTGCTCTTCACTAACTCACCTCCAAGAGCCCTTAAAAAGCTTGTTGTCCTTTGTTTCAACCGTGTTGTGTTCTACTCTTTTGCCCCTACTATGGTAGCTATGAATAAAGTCATCCTTTTATGTTTCACACTGTCCAGTACAATTTTTTCTTTGACAACACATTCCTTCCCTTGAAGGCGCTCACAGTGTTTCCGGTTTTGTATTATTAAAAAAAAATTCCAAGGTGAAAACCATTGTGCATATAGTTTCTTTGGAATTATTTGAATAAGAAATAATTCTCCCTCTCATATCCACCCTGTTCCCACTAACTGTCTTTTGGTTCCTGGAACATACCAAGCTCATACCAATCCAGGAAATCTTCACTAGCAGTTCCATTTGCCCAGAATGTTCTTCCTCCAGATCTGTATCTAGCTGGCTCTTTATCATTGAGAGCTCAAGCTAAATGCTACTTTTTTAAAAAGCATCCTGTTTTTAGTTTTCTTCAGAGTAGTTATCACAATCTGATATTCTTCTTGTTTATTGATTTATTTAAAGATTTATTTATTTATTTCTCCCCACCCCCTCATTGTTTGCATTTGCCTTGTCTGTTTGTTGTGTGCTGGTCTTATTTTTCGGAGGCACCCGGGAACCAAACCTGGGGCCTCCCATGTGGGAGGGAGGCACCTAATTGCTTGAGCCACCTCTGCTCCCTCCTTTGTTGTGTTATCTTGTTGCGTCAGCTTGCCGTGCCATCCCATCTTGTCAGCCCGCTCTCTTGCTCATCTTCTTTAGGAGGCATGGGAACCAAACCCGGACCTCCCATGTGGTAGGCGGGAGCTCAATCACTTCAGCCACATCCCCTTCCCTATTTATTTCTTTATTGTCAGTCCACCTCCTGCCCCACCACCAGAATGTAATCTTCCTGTGAGTAAGAACCGTGTTTGTTTTGATCACCTCTGTTTCCCCAGTATCTAGAACAGGTTGGCAAATTATGCCCACAGCTACACCTGGCCTGCTGCTTGTTTTGTAAATGAAGGTTTATTGGAACACAACCACACCCATTTGTTTACAAACTATCCCTGGCTGCTTTTGTGCTATAAGGGTAGGGAGGAGTAATTGCTGTAGAGAACTGCAGGATTTGCTATCTGGCCCTTTATAGGAAAAAAAAACTGAAACCTTGTTCATCCCAATCTAAAAGAAAGCCTGGCACAAAGTAGTCATTTTATAAATTCCCAAGAAGTATTAACATTTTGTTTCAAAGACATTACTATTTCTCACCATATAGATATATTTTCTTTCCCTAAGTCATATCAGTCCCATTTCAGCAGGCTTGTTCTTTACTGGCACTACTTCATACATGGTAATTCCATACCAAACATCCAGAAGGAATAACTCATCACCTTGAGAAGGAGAGTTAAAGTTTAGCATAACATTCTCCAAATCATGGGGGCATCTCAAAGGCAGAATCAAATGTCTTTCTCAGGTTAGGCAGGATAAATCAAGGCTCATCTGCATTTCTTCAAAGAAACTGTTTAGGTCCTCATTTACCAACCCAAATGACCAGTGAAATAGCTAAATTTTATATCACTGCCAATTAAAATTGTGTTATGTATAATAGCAACATCTTCGATTTTCCAATAAATGGAGCACTTTTAATTGAAATAATTTTCATTTATGTCTATCACTGAAATAACATGCAAATTATTTTGAGTATTCATTTTTTAGGAACACAAATTTTAGTAAGTTTTGAACTTAATTGTTTCGTGTCCAGAAGATTGATTATGGGAGCCCACTTCACACATTTTCCCTCGCTGCTCAGATCTTAAGAGTCTGCTGTCAGGTGCATCCCAATTGCACTTTTATCTTTGGCAAAGCATAGATGTTGTCAGGGTTGGGAAGAAGTTGCATGCAAAAGAAGTTGTATCCCTCTTCTAATGGCCACAGGACCACTATAAATATTTCTAGGATTATGTCTCATGGTTTCAGGGTCTCCTCTCTTTGAGAGCTACCACTTATATCCCAAGCTGAACCTGCCAGTTACGCATTTGTTTTTTTTCCAGAATCTGTCTCTTGAACATTACATCTACCTGATATATGCCTCCACTAAGTCCCTTCAGATTGAAGTTTTGCTTGGTCTCTGAGCTTCACTTCTAGGTGTTTCCTTTGGGTCCACTTCAACTCCTTGTTCTGTAGTCCCCATGCTAGACCCAACCAATCCCCACATTTACCAGGGTCTCAGATTCCCAGTCTGTGTGATTTGTAAGGGGCTTAAAATATTCAAATAAATTTAAACATAGAGAAAGTTGATCTAGTCTCAAAGAACAGAGTTTCTTTTATCGTAGAAGCCCATTGTCCCATGTGGTAGAGGTAGTAGACTCATTCTGCTCTTTCCAGATGTGCAAAATGGAGCCAATGGAGAAAAGTAACCAGTGATTCACTTCAACCTCTGCTCACTAAGCCAGCCTAAGCCATGCACAACTCCTCACCACCTATGATAGCAAAGTCCAGGCACTTTCAACAGCAGTTATAATGATCATCAAGGAACGCCTTTCCTTCATCTCTGGCTATGTTTTTGTTATATTCAGTTTTTCCCAGATTCTGATCCTTAATTTGTTTCCTGTTTTCAGCTCTGCATCTGTCCTTTGAGACTATTGATTTATGAGGTTTCTATCACCCAACCCTCAGGACTCTTCAGAACAATGTTTTTGATGCATTTCTTAACATCCTTCTATTTTTGATCATCTTAAGCAATTTTAGCATGAAAGCTTTGGGCCCCAGGGCCTGAAAAACAGGTACTTTCCTAATTCATTGATGCTGTAGATAAAACTACCAGAGCCCCCATCAAAACAAAGGTCAGAAGTTTGAGCTGTTGAAAATGTTACAAACTGCTCCATGGAAGTATTCAAGCAGAGGCTTGAGTCTTTGGGGGAGTCTGTAGGAAGGATGCTTGCTTGGATCTCTGACATGTTATACCAAATGGCTTCTAAGGCTCTGCTGAACCCTAAGATTTTGTACAACCACAAAAAAATTGAGTAATTTAATAAGCTTTAACTGAGATATATTCTGTGTGTTGAAGCTATTCTCTGGGAGTAAAATAGTACCATTTCAATGATACTAAAGTTAAGCTACTCTGCATAAATGTATATTCTTAAGAAAGGGTAATGATGAAGAAGGAAATGAAGGAATAAAACAGAAGAAAGGAGAAAATTGAAAGAGAGGAAAGAAGAAGAAAAGTAAAAAAATAGAAAAAGGAAGGATGGTAGAAGAATCAAGAGATGAAAACTCATACTTTCTTTAGTTGCTGAGCAATTAATAAATGCACCTTGCTAATATTTGCTAAACAAATCCACCACAGGGTCATCTGGTGTCCTAATGATCCAAAAGATCTTTTATTTTGACCTGACACATTTGCCTGCACAATGATAAATAATGTCTATGATTATGACCCACAGGTTCTGAAAGACTGTGAAGAACTTAAGAAAACATCAAAGAAAGATTAAATTATGTTAAATGATTTTGGAGCTAAATTAATACTATTGGAAATAAATAATCAGAAGGCCACATATTCTGATCATGACAGGTGATTGATTATACAGAGCTTTTACTCCCTAAATATCCGAATCACCTGAAACAGTATTAAGTTCTGTCTGAAAGGAAAACAGACTATCTTTTATAGATGAATCTGTTATAAATTTTGCACACATAGAGATTAAAATGTAAAAAATGAATAAATCCAGATAAGATATTCTCAATTCTCATCGCAAAAGGATCCTCTGATTTACCAAAGAATTTTCTACTTTTCCTTAACTTCACCTAATACATGTAAAATTGTATTAGATTTAAGAAAATTCAGTTTGAATGCAAATTTTCAGAAGTATTGGAAATGCATAAAGTCAGAAAAAAAATACTGTCCGAAATAATATTCAAAAGGTCAAACATCAAAACAGTAGAATCTCTTGGTGCCTCCTTTCAGCCCAATATGAGCTATATTTCAAGAAATATATTAAACTTTAATCTCTCAAAGTATAACTAAATTAATTGGGAAGGTTGCTGTTTTAAAAGGACTAAGGTATTCTTTTTTAAATTGATGCTGCACAAATGCAATATGTTTTGAAACTATGATCTTTTATGGCAATTCCATTTAGCATTTCCATCATTTCTATTTGACATGCCCAGATGTTTGTGTATTTCCTTTTTATTTTTTCTATATTATTTTCAAATACATACTTATTTCAAATTAGTAGACCCAGTCCTTTGGGAATAAGTTATCACTTGTCCCAATATCAGATTATATGGTATTTCCCAAAGTAGTTTATTTCATGGAGCACTAATCCTGGGAGATGACTTAAGTCTAAGATAAGAATTCTGTTATTAAACAAGTTGAGAAATGCTGTATTCTGTGGTGTCCTCTTCATAGGTACTTGTGAACTTCAATAATAAATTCGTTTAATTTGTTTAGCTGCCATTTCCCAAATATATTTAGCTGTGAATTTTATTTGAAGTATATACTAACATTTCAAAGATCACATTTTGGGAAATGATTACCTATTTCATATGTGACAAGTTCAAATGCTTTCAATATCCAGGTGCGTCAAGTAAATATATAAAGTAGTCTGGTATAGGAAAACAGGGAATGTTGAGAGCTGTGGAATTAGTGAGTTCTTGCTCTCCTAATGGCATTCAAGTTCAAAGTACTAAAAAACAAATGATATTGTACTAAAAAAATACATCTGTGGAGAATTAGCCTTCAGGCCACCAGTTTAGAGTTCCGGATCTCAACCATCCTTCAATTAATGAAAGCAAGAGTCTCAATTAGAAGAAATAACTCACCCACTCTATCCTAGGACTGTCATTCTTTTTGCTGTTCTGGATGTGCTTTGGGGATTCATGTCATTACCAAGTACCTATTACATGCCAGCCTTTGTATTAGGCATTTCTCATGATTTTTAAAACATCCTGTTATGGGTTGACTTGTGTCCCCCAAAAAGATATGTTGAGTTCCTAACCCCCAGTATTTCAGAATGTGACTTTGTTTGGACATAGGGTCGTTATAGATGGACTTAGTTAAGATGAAACTCATACTGGAGTAGAGTGGGCCCTATTCCAATTTGGTGTCCTTATAAGAAGAGAAGAGGAGAAGGAGGCCATGTGACAACAGAGGCAGAGGTTGAAGTGCTGCAGCTGCAAGCCAAGGAATGCCAAGAATTGCCAGCAAACAACCAGAAGCTAGGAAGAGAGAAGGAAAGATTGTCCCCTACAAGTTTCAGAGGGAGCATAGTGCTGCCGACATCTTGATTTCAGACTTGTAGCCTCCAGAACTGCAAGACAATAAATTTCAGTTGTTTTAAGCCACCCAGTGTGTGGTCCTTTGTTACAGCAGTCCTAGGAATCTAAGACATAATCCCAAAGGCAAAGTGTCGTTAGCTCCTGTTTTACAGATAAGGAAACTGATTATCAGAAGATTATTTGACCTGCCCAAGGCCTGAGTAGCAGAGCTAGGGCTTGATCTCAGATCTCTCAACTCCAAAGTCCATGTTCTTCTCAATATGTCATACTTCCAATCTGGCAGGAGTGCAGGACAGTGATACTTCAAGTCACAAGTGACAGTAACAATCTTCAACAGTTGTGTTGAACCTGACAAGTTAAGTAACCAATATTTTCCAAAAGGAATCACTTCATGGGCTTTAAAAGCAAGCATGTAGTCATTTTAATGGTAAAGGAAACTACCTCAGTTGAACACCTGCTATGGTGTTCACCTTTTGCCTTTTTATGGTATTCATATTATTTTTTTCTCACCACAACAATCTTTCAAAATAGGTATTACCATCTACGTTTTTAGATTAAAAAAAAAAAAAAAAAACAGCCAGAGAAAGTTTAGGTAAACTCTCACAATGACATGGCTTTTAATAGCTGGGCTATTTAGAGCAGGAAAGTAATTTTGTTATCCTTTCATTAGGACATGTCAATATTAAAAACCATCCCTCCATTTCAAATAGTTGTTGACAGTTCAAATATTTCTTTAAATACATAATCTTATTTAATCCAACTAATGACTCTTTGGAATAAAGAAGGCTACATTTCTTCCAAATTACAGGTGAAGAATCTGTGATTCAGTGAGGTGGACACTTCAGTAAAGTGAGATTTGTGTAAGGCAGAGCCTGGACACAAACCCAGGCTTTCTGACCTCCATGTCCAGCGTCATTCCCAGTATAATGAACGGAAGAAAACAGAGTTATATTACTTCAGTCCTCATTTTACATTCAGATAAGTCCCAGAGAAACTGCAAGTCACAAAGGGGAAAAAGTGGCAGATCTAAATATGACCCTTATGGCTGAGAAAAAGTCACATAATTCCCTGGGGTTTCGGACCTGTCATGTGTAATAATACTTCTGCATGTAAGGCAAAAAATTTTCAGCACTTAGAGACCATTTTACTTTCTTTGGCCTCTGTTTCAAGGTGGTAGATATTTAGAATGTTATCATCAGAGACAGTAGGAAGAGAATATGCTTTTGTGGACTTTTTAAATTCCCTGATTTAAATCCCTGACTTTTTAAATTCCCTGGGTGAATCTCAAAGGAATTATACTGAATGAAAAAATTATGCTGAGAAAAAGGGATTATGTTGAATGAATCATACATATTGTGTGATTCCATTTATATAACATTCTCAGAATTATAAAATTATAGATGTAGAAAACAATTAGTGGATGCCAATGGTTAGGGATGAGGGTGTGTAGGAATGGATGGGTGTGACTGTAAAGGGGTAGCACAAGGAATCTTTGTGGAATGAAACAATTTTGCATCTTAATTGTATTGGGGGTTGTACATATGTGCAACACTATATGTGATAAAATTGCATAGAACTATCCATGCACACACACACATGCATGTACACATATATGAGTACATGTAAACTGGTGAAATCTGAATAAGTCTGTGGATTGTTCCAATGCCAATTTTCTGGTTTTGATGTTATACCATAGCTATGTAAGATGTTAGCATTGGAGGAAACTGGGTGAAGAATACACAGGATCTCTCTGTATTGTTTTTGTAACCTCTGGAAATCTATAATTATTTCAAAATAAAAAGTGTTTTTTTTTTAATTCCTTGAGCTTAATGGGGGTTGGATCACCAGTACCTATGACCTCATCAGCCATGCCTTGGGCAAATCTCCTCATAATACCCCACCTACTCCCCTAATCCCAGGAGAAGGGGAATGAGCTCTTGGTTGCTACCAGATGTATCATCTAACCAAGTTGCTTCTCATCGTCTAACCAAGTTGGTTATCATCGTCTAACCAAGTTGCTTCTCTTTTTCAAAAAATCCACAGAACAAAGTTCAAATCCCTTATTTAGTTTGGCATGCAGATTCATTGTGATCTGAATCCTGCTTGCTTTGACAACCTCATTATATACTCCTTCCTCTTCCTGTTCTTTCCAGAGGGGATTCAGCTGTGAGTCCTTAACCCAGCAGCCCTGGAGACAGCTGGAGGAACGAGGGTCTCGGGAGTCCCCTCACTTCCCTCCACAGGCTCACAGTTTCTTGAGAGGGCCCACCTCTGTTCCCAATAGTTCTTACAGATGAGAAGCAGCAATGACAAGTCAACAGTTCAACCCATCAACAGAACCACTGAAGACTCCTCACCACCCCTCTCCCCAGCCAGGGTTCTCAGGCCTTTGCCTCTTCCATGTACTAAATCCACTCACCATTTTTTTTTTTTTTCACAGCTATCCTTTTGTGAGTTCAGGACCAAAGCCTAGCCTAGATTATCCCAGAAGGGAAACATGTTGATTTTCTCTCTCATTTCAAATGTTTACTGCCCACCACAGTCTAAGAATCTATACTAGACTGTGGAAATGACAAAGGGCAGCACTATGATTAGGATATTAAAATAATATATCAGCTAGACTTTGCCTATACAGGCTACTTCTGAAAGGTTGAGAACAAACAGCTTAATTTGCAACTCACAACCCCAGATTTTCATGGGCTTCTATTTTAAAAGAGACAGTACTGTACAGAATAGCTGCAACTTAAACCATTTGTGTGAGCAAGAAGGGAGGGGGGAAAATAGAAGGGAGGAAGATAAGAAAGCCGAACAGTGTTCTCAGAATGCAGAACTGCAAAGCAACTCCGGTCAAGTTGGTTTGTTTATCCTGAGGATTTTTTTACCACTTTTGGCTCTTTTTTTCACTCCTGCCTTTCCATCCTGACAACTAATGTCATTGACAAGTAGTAGCACTCCTGAAGGAGGTACTGTTCAAACAAAGTTATCTTAAGAGATTATTGAAGAGACACATCAGCATAAAGGAGTGGAAATTTATTTGGGGGAGTCTTGTCCCAGAGTGCATATTTTTATCTAGCCCCCAAGCTGATTTTAACTGAGGGACATTCTGATTAACCTTATCTCTAAAATCTCTTCTCATCATAAGTGCATCAAGTTAGCTGGATAACCAAGCATATGGATAAGATAAAGGATTGCCAACCCTTTTCAATAATTCAACAGCGTATTAATCTTAGTGAACTTTTTGAGATTGTGCTAATGTCAGCTTTAAGTTGGTTATTGGGATCACAGAATATTCAAGACACGTTCCTCACCTCTCAGGTAAAGAACTACGGTAGGGCAGGCTCTGAAAAGTTCAAGTCCGGAAAGTTTAGCTGAAATGCAGGTAATCAGAAGCATTTGAAACTGGCCATGCATGAACATTCTGTGGGACAAGGGCTCTTTTCTGAAGAACAATCTTCTGTCTCTCCATTCCTTTCTCAACCACTTTTCCTGAGCATTGTTCATAATGCCCAGTGGAAAAAGTGAAAATATGGCTGCTGAAGAGGAGGGTTCAACCCAGTAGATAAAATAGTCCCTTGCTTCCAGCCACTCCACCCTATTTTAGCCGGTTCTAAACAGACTCCACAAAGAGACTTCAAAGCTATGGAGATACCTGGAAATTATATGGCCAATTTGATGATCAGGTAAGGAGTATATTAGTACAGTCTCTCTCTCTAAACAGATCTAAATAGAAGATGTTGCAGAATCTGCTTGAAAACTCAGGCACATAAAGCTCTTAGTGATTTTCTACTTCAATAAAGTTATAAAAATTTTATTCTACTTCAGTAAAGTTATAAAAATGTTGAACTCTAAATATCCTAACTTTATAATCCTTTGACATTTACCCCGATGTGTGTAGACCTCAACCTTTACCTATTATTAAAATGACAAATCCACACATTATTGAGTATCTTCAATTTAAAGCTGAGTATCAGCCTTAAATTGAAGAATATTCCTGAATAAACTATTTCCAAATCTTTGCAATGCAATTTAATCTAATTGCTGTCTCAGGTATATGTCTTTGGGGAATGAGTTCAAAGTACATTAAACCATGTTTTTTTTTAAAGAGCAACCCTCTACTTGTTCTCTTCATCAAGAATTTGCAGGTATTGATTCACCTGATATACCATTGAATATTTGTAATTTTCCTGATGGAGAAGTATGGAGAAGGATGAATTGATCCATCTTCAGTTTCATTCAAATATTCTCCTAAGGTGGTAGGACTGGCCCACCTAGGTGAGCAAAGGTTTGGTGCCAGGGAATTCTAAAAGCCTTAAATTATAGTATGTCAACATATCCAAGACAATTTAGAAAGAAGCAGAAGCATGCATACAAGACAAAATCTATTTAAAATGGTGGAAAGTCAGATGTCAAAGATGCAATTTTTAAAAAAATACAAAAATCCAAAGTGCTAGAAATGTGAAAGTATTTGAGGAAGGGAGCCAAAATTTTGATGTCAGAAGAGGATTAGATCAGAAAAGATTGTGTCAGGAACACGCGAGGAAGACCCAAAACGTTAACTATAAGAAATATTCAGGTGTCTGTGGCCTGCATTTACAGTTGGGTAGATAGGAAGGACATAACCAGCTGTCTTAAAGGATCAGAGGTAGGCCGCACAATACCTTGATCATACAGATGAAAACAATCTATGAGTCAATCATCCCCAAATAGTTCAGACTCTGAATGATTCTTTCAGGTGTCTTCTCTGTGGAAAATTAGGTCACATAGCAATTGATCCTTGGCACAGCCAATTTGGAACCTCATCAATATATTTAAAAAATTGAAAGGCTGTGTTCTAAACACTCTACTTTTAAATTTATACAAAGGGCAAAAATGCAAGTCAGTTTCCTTAATTTTCCTATCAAAATGTTAACTTTTCAACGTATATGTCTCTATCTAAAGTATGTGATTCTTGTTCAATCAATAACACAGAATATTTATACTTAAAGAAAGAGACAGTGGATGATGTCATCAACATGGTGATGTAAACATCCCTTGTAAAAGCTTCTCAGAGATTTAGTGAATAAAAGGACAAACTCCACTTGCTTTGAACTCTGAAGGATGGTAGAGACTGGAGAACAGCTCCCCAAATGCTGACTCAATCAAAGAAACAGGAAAATCTCAGGTAAGAGAATTGCATCCCAGATTGCAGGCAGTTCCTAATTCCCCTCCACCTCAGTCAGTCCCATGCAGCTTGGGAGCCTCACAGAAGCAGCATGGCCCCAGGTGCCTCTCACCTGTGATTGTAGACCAAATCACAGCAGTTTCTGTGAGTTAGAACACCTAGCATATCCAGACACATGGATCTAAGTCTGCAGAGAACCAGGGAAGAACAGAAATAGCTGAGGAGTGCTGCATATGAAAGGGCCCTCGTGGGGTGGGAGGGGGAGAGACTACCATAGAAACGCTGGTAAGAACTGTTGTGACCAATCCAGTTTCACTTGGGTGGACCACCTAAAGGCAAAACGGACTTTTCTGAAGTGACCCACCTTTCTGGAATGACCCCATATGGCTCCCCAGGATGGGATACCATAACAGGGAAGAACCCAGAGATAGGAAAGCCTCACAGAGAAAAAAAAAAAGGAGGGGTTAAACTGAACTGCTATAAGATAAGACAGGTCCCAGAACTGAAAAAGTGTAAGGTAAACTGGGCACTAAGTAAAGGAGAGACTGTAAACAATCATAGAAGCCAGGGAGAAAAATCTGCAAAAAACAAACAGATCAAGATTCCTGGAGAAGGAACAGAGGAGAAACAATTGCACAAAAAGTGCATTCTTAAAAATTGCACTGCACATCCAGGGCAAGAATCAGATGAAGAAGAGCTGAGAAAATTTCAACAGTTAAACATGGACTGTTCTTAAGGTCTAGAATAAGTTAAACCAATCATCAAAGAAGAGCTTTAACACAAAGCCAATCAACAGTAAAACCCTAGACAAGATAGAGAAACAGACCTTCAGAGTTAATCCAGCAAAAAATAAGCCATACTGAGAAACAGGAAGGGAGCAAAATAATGCCTGAGAAGAGACTCAGAAGTTGAAACAACTAATCAAAGATGTTCAAATAAATCTCCTAAATCAATTCAAGGAGATGAAGGAAAATATGCATAAAGAGATAGAGGATATATTAAGAAAACCATATATGAGCATAAAGAAAAATTTGAAAGTGTAAAAAGAAGAGAAATGAGGATGAAAGGCACAATTGTAGATACTAAAAATTTACTAGAGGCGTATAACAGCAGATTTGAACAGACAGAAGAAAGAATCAGTGAACTAGAAGACAGGACACTTGAAATCGTACAGTCTGAAGAAGAAATAGAGAAAAGAATAGAAAAAAATGACCAGTGTCTCAGGGATGTGAGTGACAGCACAGAGCACACAAACACATGTATCATGGATATCCCAGAAGGAGAAAAGTGACAGAAAAAATATTTGAGGAAATAATGGCTGAAGATGTCCCAATCCTTCTGAAAGACATAAATATAGATGTCCAAGAAGCACAACATACTCCAAATAGAATAGATCTGAATAGACCTATTCCAAGACACATACCACTCAGGATGTCAAATGCCAAATATAAAGAAAGAATTCTGAAAGCAGCAAGAGAAAAGCAATTCGTCACATATAAGAGATCCTCAATAAGACTAAGTGGCGATTTCTAATCAGAAACCATGTTGGTGAGAAGGCAGTGGTATGGTATGTTTAAAGTACTGAAAGAGAAAAACTGCCAGCCAAAAATTCTTTATCATGCAAAATTGGCCTTCAAAATGAGGGAGAGTTTAAAATATTCACAGATAAACAGAAACTGAGAGAGCTCATCAGCAAAATAACTGTCCTACAAGAATTACTAAAGGGAATACTACAGGTTGAAAGGAAAAGACAAGAGAGAGTGGCTTGGAGTACTGTGAAGAAATGAAGATCTTCAGCAAGGGTAACTAAAAGGGTAAATGCAAAACCCAATAGTAGTTTCCTCAATATACAACTCTACTCTTTAATTCCTATAAGAATCAGAATACAATTGAACAAGAAAAGGGCATATTTCCTAATAATGGAGGTGCAAAATATAAAGTGGTAAAGTGGGACAAGAGCAACATAAAGTAGGGAAACAGAAGGATGTGGAAGCAAAGACCAAGTATGCTATTGAAACTAAGTTGGTATCTTTTCAGATTGATAAATTGTAGATGTAGGTTGTGTAATATAAACCCCAAGTTAAGTACAAAGAAAGTATTTTTAAAATATTCAGAAACAGAAATGAGAAAGGGATCAGTCACATACACCACAGAAGATCAGCTATTCAGAAAAGTAGGTTGCAAAAAAAGACCAAGGGAAAAAAAAAAAAGACATATAAAAACCAAAGGATGAAATGGCTGAAGTAAGTACTGCTCTTACAGTAATAACACTGAATGTTAATGGATTAAACACCCCAATCAAAATACAGTTTGGCAGAATGGATTAAATAAAATTTTTAAAAAGCCTGATCCAGTTATATGTTGTTTATAAGAGACTTACCTTAGACTTAAAGATATAAACATATGGAAAGTGAGCAGATGGAAAAAGATATTTTATGCAAGTAGTAACCAAAAAAGAGCTGGGGTAGCTATACTAATATTGAACAAAACAGACTTTAAATCAAAAGCTGTTATTAGAGACAAAGAAGGACACTATATATTAACAAAAAGGGCAATCCACCAAGAAGAAATTAAAATTGTAAAGATTTATGCACCTAACCATGGAGCCCCAAAATACATAAGGCAAACCCTTGGCAAAACTGAAGGGAGAAATAGATGTCTCTACAATAAGAGCTGGAGACTTCAATACATCACTCTCATCATCATATAGAACTTCTAGACAGATCAATAAGGAAACAGAGAACTTTAATAATATGATAAATGAACTAGACCTAACAGACATATACAGAAAATTGTACCCCACACAGCAGGCTATATGTTCTTCTCAAGTGCACATGGATCATTCTCCAGGATAGACCATATTTTGTATCACGAAACTAGTCTCGATAAGTTGAGAAAGATAGAAATCATGCACAGCATTGTCTTTGACCATAAAGGAATGAAGCTGGGAATCAATAACAGGCATAGAACTGGAAAATCCACAAATATATGGAAGTTAAATAACACTCTCTTAAACATTCAGTGACTATAGCAGTTTGACATTGTTTATGAATTCCAAAAATAGATATTGGATTATGTTTGTAAACTGGTCTGTCCCTCTGGTCATATTAGATTATATTGGATTCAGAGGCTTCACTTTTACTTGATTAAATAATGATTACGGTTTTGATTGGGCCATGTCAGTAGGACGTTGAGTCCTTTCTCCCTTGGTGGACGGGGACTCACAAAGAAACTGCAACCAATTAAAAGCAAATAGATTGAATCAGTCATCAAAAACTTCCCAACAAAGAAAAGCCCAGGACAAGATGGCTTCACAGTTGAATTCTACCAGTCATTCCAAGAAGAATTAATACTAATCCTGCTCAAACTCTTCCAAAAAAAAATTGAAGAGGAGGGAATACTACCTAACTCATTTTATGAGGCCAACATCACCCTAAAACCAAAGCCAGATAAAGATACTACAAGAAAAATATTACAGGCCAATTTTTCTCATGAATATAGATGCAAAATTCCTCAAATTGAGTCCAATAGCACATCAAAAGAATTATGCACCATAATCAAGAAATTGGGTTTTATCTGTGGTATGCAAGGATGGTTCAACATAAAAAAAAAGCAATTAATGTAATATACCACATTAACACAACGATGGGGAAAAAATACATGATCATCTCAATTAAGGCAAAAAAAAGCATTCAACAAAGTTCAGCATCCTTTCTTGATAAAAACACTTAGAAAAATAAAGTAGAAGGAAACTTCCTCAACATGATAAAGGGCATATATAAAAAAAACCTCACAGCTAACATCGTATTCAATGGTGAAAGTCTGAAAGCTTTCCTTCTAAGATCTGGAACAAGGCAAGGGTGCCCAGTCACCACTGTTATTCAACATAGTACTGGAAGGTCTAGCCAGAGAAATTAGGCAAGAAAAAGAAATAAAAGACATCATATCTCTGCAAAAAGTGAAAGTTTTGCTTCTCCTCTTCTGTATTAGCCAAATGGGTGCTGATGCAAAATACCAGAAATTGATTGGTTTTTATAAAGGGTATTTATTTGGGGTAGAAGTCCACAGTTACCAGACCATAAAGTGTAAGTTTCTTCCCTCACCAAAGTCTATTGCCATGTGTTGGAGCAAGACAGCTGCCAATGTTTGCCAGGGTTCAGGGTTCTTGGGTACCTCTCTTCCCGGGGCTCTGTTTCTCTCTGGGCGCAGCTCCTCTGTTAACTCCACAAGGCCAGCTGTAGACACTCAGGTGAATGGCTCATCTCTATCCCGGGGCCTTCTCTCCTCCCTCACAACCAAACTCTTCCGTCTCCTTGCCTCCCCCGGGCTCCAGCATCAAAACTCCAACTCTGTCCTTTGCCATGTCTTTTATCTTTGAGACCCCGCCCACCAAGGCATGGGGCTCAGTGCCCTACTGACCTGGCCCAGTCAATGCCCTAATCATAACTTAATCATGCCCAGATTAACAGACCAATTTACAAGCATAATCCAATATCTATTTTTGGAATTTATAGCTATATCAAACTTCCAAACTGCTACGTCTTCCAATTAGGGTTCCTTTTATTTATTTTTGAAAAATTGCTATTGAGAAAACTATCCCATATATTGTGTAATGCCCACTATAACAAACATACCAAAAGCAAAATCAATGGAGGAAAAAAGTGTTATACCCCCTGAAAAAATAGAACTGACCATACTTTATTTGAAAATGATAGCTTTGATGTTTACTCATGACTTCTGGGAAGCTCAAAACTAACATTTTCAAACCTCCTTTATAACTTATGTGTATTTTCTACTCATGTTTATTGTAAGCCCTCTCAATTCACTTTTGGAAAGAGGAAGTATAAAGTTAATAGATATTGGAGTTAAATATTCAGAAAGCTGAAAGTGGAGTCAAAATTGATTTTTATGAGTATATGTGACTCATGGTTAGATCCATTTATTAATTTCTGGTAGTCTACTTCCCTATAGCAGAAACAATGCTGTGCATTTACCAAATTCCACTTCATATTCATTTTCCTGTACATCTGTAGATATACTTTTGCCCTCCCTGCAGTTAAGTTTGCACTATTTGAGTGGATTCTGGCTAGTGAATTTTAGACAGAACAGATGTATGGCACTCCAAGCATGACCCTTAAAAAATTCCACATTACCTTCTTGCACTCTCTTCCTCTGCTTCAGCAACTCTAGAAGCCATATGAGAGAATGTCATCACAAGATGGTGTAGCCTTCATCAGCCTGGGTCCCTAAGTGACTCTGTGGAATAGAGGTCCTCTGCAAAGCAATGTTGAACATGTAGCATAAGAGTTAAACTTTTTTCCCATAATAAGCCAAAGAGATTTCAGAGTTAATTTTGTTACCACAAATATCCTTTTCTTTCCTGACTTGCGTGTCAGATAAATGATTCACAGAACCCTTCATAAAAATTCCCACCCTTTGCTCTTGAATTGCAGCCTCAAATACCTATCTGCTCTATTATCCTTGTGAGTTGGACTGAAAAACATGGAAAATTATTTGGCCTCTTCCCTACATAGTTTTAAAAGTCTAAACCTGAGCAACTAGCTCTTTCTTCATCCCGTTCTTCTGGAATCCTGTTCAGAATTGCTTCTTCTCCCCAAGATAAAGACTTAGGACAGCTAATTTTTTTCCCCTAACATGGGCTTGCTAAAGCTGGGTATTTATTTTCTTTAAAGAAAGATTAAAGTAAATTTTCTCTGAGGAAGAAAGATGAAACTTCTTAAAAAGGCACAGTGAGAGATTTGTCATAACAAATTGGTTTTCTCAAGGAGACAGCTAGTTTAAGGCCAAGATGTGGGTCAAAATGTGGGGAAGCACAAGTGAATCAAAAGATTCAGCCCCAAACCTGGTCATTATGGTCTGTGAAAAGAAACTTAGTCCAAGTAAAGGTAGCTAAACTGTCCACAGAATATTTGCCACAGGCTGGAGCTATTTGAGGTGCATTTCATTAAGTAATTAAACGTTTACTAGTCCAATTCAGAAAGTGGAACCTATCAATCTAGGTCAAGTGAGGATAGCTTTTCACTTTCTTGATTCAGGGAGAATCTCCATTTGTTTCCACTGTGCTCCACTCACAGGTCAGTAGACCATGTGCTAATGATGGTGAAGGCAAGCCCCCACTAGACAAGGAGAGTTAACATAACACCTGGGCATAGGTGATGTACCATGGTCACTGGCGGGGAGACTGGATGATCAGCACCCACAAAGGAAAGTAGCATTCCTTTCCCCTCTATTACTGCCATGAGAGGTGCCAGCTCTACCCTCTTTTTTTGGGGACCCCACCCTTCTTTTCTTCATGGATTTCAAGTGAATTGGTGTCTTTCAAGATGGAGAAAGGTTTATTCACATAGGATAAGGTGGGCAGGGACAGAGCAATCGCCAAGCACAAGCATCTCCTGTTGGGTAGTCAGTAGACAATGTGCTAATGATGGCGAAGGCAAGCCCTCACTAGACAAGAAGGTAAGTTAGCATAGCACCTGGACATAGGTCATGTACCATGGTCACTGGCAGAGAGACTGATGATCAACACCCACAAATGGCTGGAGTAACACTACCTGCTCAAGTAGACACTGGGAACTATGAGGACACTGACTAACAAATAATCCTTCTGGGACTCTTAACTTCAGCTACAGCAAAATTTCTCTCTCATCACTTCCTTTCTCCCACATTATTTCCCCAGACTTGGAGAATCCTTTTTCACTCCAAGGAAGTGGGGAAGCCTTGATACTCATGATGTTTTCACTGCAATATTCTGAATATGAAGAGAGTCCTCCCATTACTCTTAGGACCTGAACTACAGAAACTCAAAAGCCATGAAGATGTACCGTTTATCTGTGCTCTCTACTACTACATTCCTCCCCTGATAAAAAGAAAGCTAGAAGACTTCTTTAAACTTGGCCTTCTGTGATGGACAAGGCTTTAAATACTGATGATATAAATTCTTAATTTATGTCATTAGGAAATAACAACATAAAATTCAAGAAACCTCAGGCTACAAATGATCATTTTAAAAACTTTTAGTTTTTCTGTCAGGCTTAAAGTCATTCTTAGACCAAATCTCTAAGTTAATGACCTATGAAGAAAATCTGTAGTAGTAAATTGCATCTAAATATAAAAGCATTATATATTTATAATTAAATGCTTAATAAATGATGAACCATTCAATTAAGAAAATCCCATTGTGTTCACATTATAAACTTTTCTTACAAATTTGTTCCTGAAATATTGCCATTTTATCATTTGCAAATCTTAGAAGCAAAAGCAAACAAGAAAGCATAAAAACATCTGTGTATCTGAATGAGGTGGTCAACTGATATTACATCAGATAGGCCACAAAGTCCACAGGCAGTTACCACAAGCACTTTTATTATTCATATCTCCCCCAACACTTAAGGGTTTGCTAATTAGTACAGGAAGTACTAGAAATGGGTTTTCATTGCTGAAATGTGTGGCGTATTAAATAGCATGATGAATGCTAGCTGTGAAAATTTCACTGGGAAACTTAAAAGTATTCAAGGTAAGTCAAATCACTAAAATATATTTAGAGATATACCTCACCCTTGCAAAAACAGGGTATAAGAATTTGACAGGGCTTCTGACATATTCCCTTAGGGATGGCCCCTGAGCTGTGATCTTTAAATGATCATTTATGCAGCCTTACTGAGGGGAATTCTATTTGAAGGATGACAACTGTAAGGTGATTAGAATCCTGCCTATATACAACTCTATACATTAGGCATCCAGAAATGTTGTTTATGGTTAGGTGTTCCAGAGGGGGAGACAACTGAATCTTCTAATTTACTTCAGGATTGGCTTATAACTTTTTCAGGAACTGTGGATGGCCTGGGTCTTCAGAGTTTTTACTATATGTACTTGTGGGAAGCCAGGGGAGACAAGGGCAGAGAATAAAACAGAAGCTGACAGTATGGCGGTTTCCCTATATAAATAGACCAAATAAGCCATTATGGTTGACTCATCCAGCTGGGGAACCCTGAGGATCATTGTAGAACAGGTTCTTTGAATTATCCCATATAAGTGCAAGGGAGCTTGAGTGTGTCATTTTTATTGCCCCCCACAAATTAGCCAGAGGGGATAGGTTAAAGTGGAGATGCCTCCACATCCATCCTGCTTTTTCCCTGACCTTGATATCTAAGCACACAGCATTGCTTCTCCACATATTTGCTTCCACCTCCTAACTTACAGAATCCTTAACTAGTCTCCTGACCTGATTCCTGACTCTGACTCATCTTATATTCTTCCAACGCTAGTGTTTATCTCCTGAGAACTCCAAAAGACTAGCCTTCTGGAAGTTGAAGTTTTTCTTGGCTTTCTTCTTTATTCCCCATTACTTGAATTAACGAATGCCTCAGTTCTAGCAATCCAGAGAGGCAAAGGAAATACAAAGAAAAAAGAAAAGAAAAACTATATTTTGGTAACTATTTCAAACATAACAGAAGCCCTTCTTTCAACCCTGATGATGAGTCTTTTGCTTGATGAAGATTTTATTCATTCATTATGAGATAGATACTGTCAATCTGGGGACAGTAAATTTCTTTCTCCAGCTGTTTTATTTCAAGGTCTGTAACAGTATTTATTTAAATATATATTCCTATCATTTCACAGGTCCCTCTTTTCCATCCAGGTGGTGTCCAGCACATCATTTCTCTCTATAAATGAAAATAGTTAACCTTGCTACATTTCCTGGATTTACTGTTGGAGGCTTCAGTGTCTATCCCTTATTTTCCAGATTTGCAAATGAGACAGAGCTGAGTGTTATCTCACAACTCATGCAAATTAGATGCCAGGAAGGCTATTGAAAAGGGAAGATGGTATCATCTGTCTTGCAAGGGCATTGCTCAGATTGACAGCCTCACAGTTAACCTCCTATTTTCCTTCCCATGAATTAATAGCTCGGCTTGCCCTCCATAAGAAGTCATCTGCTTTATTGAAATGACATTCCAGCTACACTAGGGAGAACCACCAGACAGAATCTGTCACTTGTTGCCTTTGTTCTCCTAGGCTGGAAAGGTCTATATCTGCAACATGGAATGTGCTGATGAATGTTTAAGGAAGGCCTTTGATGTGATTGATGAAAGGGGTAGTGTGGGAAGCAAGGACTCTTCCCTGATTTTCAGATGCCTCCACGTTTATCAGATTCAGTCAGTAGCAGCCCTCATGGGCTCTGCTAGCATTCCTGGATTTCCTGTGATGTCCATGGAAGAGTATGTGCTTTGATGCTGCCAAACTTATTGACCGGTGTATTACCTGATAGGTTATGATAGCCACCCCCTGAGAATATGAGCATAATTTCACCCACTCCATGAAAATATGAGCATCTGAGCAACAGTAGACATCATTTGTGTTATTATATTCAGACAACCTAGCATTCAATGCCAAACTCTCCAGTTAAGAGGTATGCATATATCTATGAGAGGAATTAATTAGGAAATAAGCCCAGGAAATTAGCCATTTAAGTGACAAACATTTATTGAACAACTATTATGTTCCAAGGACTGTTCTAGGTGCTCAGGATATAATGGTAAATCAGACAAAGTCACTGCCCTTAAGAGTTTATAATCTTAGTGGGAAGAGAGAGACAATATACAAAAAAGTCAAATAAACTAGATTTGAGATAAAGGTAAGTGTCATGATGGAAACAAATCAGGGTGGGGTGAGAGTCGTGAGCAGTGGGGTAGACACACTTAGGTAGGGTTGTCAGGGAAGGCCTCTCTGAATAGCTGATGTCTGAGATGACTCATGAATGATGAAAAGGAGACAAATTTATAACAAACCAGTGTTCGACAGTGCAAAACTCTGAGGTACGAATAAGCTTGGCGTGGTCCAGGAATTGAAAGGTTTGTGTGGCTTGAGCACAGTGACTGAGTTAGAGGGAGAGGAGGAGCCAGAACCTATTGGAATTGGTGGGAAGACAGTAGAGAGTTTCACCTGGAGGTGGCATGATCTAAGTTTTAAAAATACTATTCTGGGAAGCGGGTGTGGCTCAGTGGATAGAGCCCCC
>JAQZBX010041270.1:0-22401 GCA_029593785.1 Cabassous unicinctus
CCCCCCCCCCAAGCAGGCTGCTTTTAAAATAGTAACACAGGCTCAAACAGTAAGGGGGGTAAACTTTAACTAACCCAGTAAATTGAATGTGGCCATCACCAATATTGGCTTTGAGTAAGGTTTGTGGCAAAGGAAACATTCTAAATGAGTACCCCTTGGGTTTTAATCACAATTGTAGAAATGTGCCAAATTATAACATAGCCCATTAAAAGGCAACTGTGTGCAGCATACCATGTCCTGTTGCAAGTAAAAGGCTTAACCCATTAATGTCTGGACACCCTGGAAACTGCCATACCTATCCAGGGGAAAAGTTCAGATACTAGAAACAAGACAGAAACAATGAACTGTTGTAAACTGCCCTCTGTGAAGAAGAAATCTGTGAAAGGACACCTGAAATGTCTGTGAGCAGCAGGTAACTGTCTATCATAACCCTTTCCACTCCTCTAACACCCTTCTCAAGATTGTTAAAGCAGATACCTTGATGAAGATCCATACCATTGGAACCCAAAAAGCAGCAGAGTGGCTCCACAAGAAAAATGGACATCATGACTACTTAACCTGTAGCAACACTTCCAGCTGCCTTTTGCCCACAAAAAGCTTGTAGACCTCACCTACAAATCTTCATCATTCTCACTTTGATAACTCTATGTCAGTCCCCTCCAACTCTTGGAAGGGGCAAGGTATGATTTCACTAGTACAAACACTGCAATGGGACTCTTGTAACCAGCCCACTACTATATGCTGTCTAGAAAATGTAACTGCCTTATATAAGATGCCATCCACCCTACATCCTATAATGAAAAATAAAAATAATTTGTTGTTTCTGTGCCTAAAACTATACAAATTGAGAAAAATAAAGTCATTTTAGCCATACTATGCAGCCTCACTGGTTGGGGATATTAAGTTCATGAGAAAATAAAATCACCCAAAACATTGTTATGAAACTAGTTAATAATCTAAAGTCTCCTATTCCTGCTAAAACACTATGTTTGTCTATGCAAACTCTTCTCATGCTTAAACTGATATTTACTAATGAAAAGATTGCCTGTATACAGTTAAACAAACATAATCTGCCCCTGTATGTAAAACAACAAAAAGAAATCTGTAATATGAAATAGTTACCCACAAAATTATACAATTTCACTTTCAAGCAGTAATATTCAATGTTGTGCATATATTACCCCTATTATTCTGTTGGCTTTTATATTGTTGTTGTATAATCTACATTCAATATTTCAATGTCCTAACTGCTCAGGTGATATTTCAAAATATTTGCATATAGAATGAAAAGTGAAAAAAGCACTGGGGTAGAATATAAGAACATGAAATGCCCACTTCCCCCTCTGTAGAGTATATAGAAAAATACCCTTCCACTAACCTACAGGCAAAAAGGCTGGGAAAGAGAAAGGTATATCAGCAATGGCCCATTCCTCCTCAGCAGAGAAGAAATTAGCAACTATTCTGAAAAACACACATGATCCCCCCCAGTAAACAAAAGATGATCAAACAAGCCAGAAAAAAAAATGCACAAACACCTCCTGACTTAATGCCCTCCTTATATCCCTCCTAACCCCTATCATATAAATCTTGTTAATCCTTTTCCTCAAGACTCTGCCTTATGCAACTCCTAACAAGTTTCCTCCACAGCACTGTTCATGCTATGACCAATTAGGCTGTCAGCAATGTGTTTCTCATATGGCAAGCTCACCACTACTAACCCCTGGCACAAGATGACTATTAGAAACAGCTTTATGTCCCAGTCACCAGGAAGTAGTTACAGAAGGCAGATCATCATCATTTTCCCCCAGCAAATGGGGGAAAATAAATAAATGTATTTATTTATTTAAATAATAAATAAATAAGAAGAGTCTGGGTGGTTAGGCCCAGGGCTCCTGTCTGCCCCCTTCTTCATTCCCCCATCCCTTGCCCCACTTTCTGCAGGTGCACATTCCTAATTGATATGAAACCAAAGCTCTGGGCTCTGTGGGATTCCCTCCCTAAACATTCCCATGGATAGAGGAGTAGCAACCCACATCTGAGGGATGCAAAGGGCACCATAGAGCTTATATGAATTATTTCACCCTGACCTTAAAACTGCAAAGCTAACATAAACCATCACAAATTAACCCCTTTGTAGTTTAGCCCCAGAACAAGTTATAAAAACTCAACCCCTCTTTTCACTGCTGCTGTCTATTTCAGACACAGCCCACCTGCTATAGGTCATTAACAACTTTTGTTTATATGGATTCTGACTCCTTTCTTGATTTCTAAAGTGCCTCCCTTCTTTGGCTTCTCTCTGAACCTTAACAATGACCTTACTTGGTGAGACCTCTATATCATTCTTTACCCCTGCCTAACCCCAGAGGAAAAGGAATGAGTTTGGCTTGCAGCCCAGACCCATGCAGATACCCTGAACTGACAGGACACTACCCACAGCCCTGTCAGAGCCATGCAGTGCCCTGGGAGGAAACTAGCTGGGATTATCAGGAAGGGAAACCTGGCCACCAGTCCCACAACAATATGATAACTTGCCTAGTTGCAGGACGACAAGAAGCCACTTATAAAGCCATAAATTATGAGAGAATCAAAGAAATCTCACAAAAATCTGATGAAAACCCCCTGCCTTCCTTGCAAGGCTACAGGATTCCCTCCTGCATTATACCAATCTAAACTGAGACTCACTGGAGGACACCCTCCTCCTTCACATACATTTTATCTCCCAGTCAGTCCCCAACATTTGCCAAAGTTCCAGAAGTCAGAAGCAGGACACCAAACTAGTGAGACTGAGCTTGTTAACCTACCTTCAGAGTTTTTAACAATCAAGCTATAGAACAAACCCAATGGGAAAGGCAAAGGCAAGAGACTAAAAGCAAATCTTGTAAATGAGCCTACTAGCTACTTGCCTCCACCTTCCAGAGTTCCTAACATCCACCCCACTCCAGGCAGGTGGGAAAGAGCCCACCATGGCCATACTTCAAATGTAAAAACCCTGGGCACTAGGCCAAGCATTGCCCAAACCCACAACCTCCACCTATGGGGCCTGGCCCACTGTGCAAGCAGGGAACCCACTGGATGTCCAATTGTCCTCAAGCCTCTCAAGGCAAGAGGGAAGCAGTTACCTAGTCAGACCCAAACCCTGGATTCAACCTCCCAGGCATTCTGGGACTGGAAACAGATGATTGGAGGTGCCCAGGAACTGCATAGTACCCCATGCCCATCTCCAAAGTGGAATTTCAGGTAACTCTGATGGTGGCAGGTAAGCCAATTTCATTCCTCATTGATATGGGGGCCACTTACTCTGCCCTTCCTGAATTCCCTGGACACTTAACTCACTCCTTGAACTCAATAGTGGGAGTAGATGGAATAATTTCACAACCCCTTGCAACCCCTCTTTTGTCATGCTCACTAGAAAGTCACCTGTTCACCCATTCATTTTTAGTACTTCCCCATTATCCAACTTCAATCCTTGGAAGAGACATTTATACCAGGCTTAGAGCACAAATACTCATTCCTTCTCCCCAAAGCCCACATAGCATCTTCCTCCTTTCTTTAACAGACTTATCCCCAACTCCTTCCACTGTTCTTCCTTTCCTACCAAGCTCAATAAATCCAGAAATTTGGAACACTGAAGTTCCTATCATTGCTGCCCATCACAAACTGGTCATGGTTCAACTTAAAACTCCTACCCACATCCTTTTAAAACCCCAATATCTTGTCCTTCTTGTTGCCCTGCAAAGCATCAAATGTACCATTAACTCATCTCTTACAAGCAGGCCTCTTAAGACCCACCAATTCCCCCTGTAACACCCCTATCTTACCAGTCAAAAAGCCCAATGGAAACTATAGCTTAGTCCAAGATCTATGCATCATGAATGAAATTATTACCCCAAAGCACACAGTAGTCCCAAACCCATACATTATTCTTTCTCTTATCCCATCCAACACCACACACTACTCTGTGCTTGACCTAAAAGATGCCTTCTTTATCATTCCCCTGCACCCCAACTCCCAGAATTTATTTGCATTCACCTGGACAGACCCTGACACCCAGGTCCCCCAACAATTAACCTAGACTGTACTCCCCCAAGAGTTCTGGGACAGCTCTCACCTATTCAGACAAGCCCTAGCCCATGATCTCCATGATGCTAATCTGTAACTTCCACCCTCTACAATATGTGGATGATCTCCTATTATGCAGCACCTGTTTTTCTGATTCCCAACAACACACTATCAAACTTCTAAACCACTTAGCACAATATGGATACCATGTATCAGCACCAAAAGCCCAAATCTTACAATCCTCCATCACCTACCTCAGGTTTAGTGTAGCATCCACTGAAAAGGGAATGACTCCCAACCAGTAAACTCTAATCACCTCAAAACCCACCCCCACTACCAAACAAGACTTCCTGTCCTTCTTAGGATTAGCTGAGTATTTTAGAACCTGGATCCCCAACTTTGCATTTTAGCCAAACCTCTGTATGATGCAATAAAAGGACTTTTACAAGATCCCCTCCCACCAAAAAAACAATTAATGTCCATTACTTGAAATTAATAAAGCACTTACCACTGCTCCTGCTTTAACCCTCCTTAATCTTAACAAACCCTTCCTACTATACACCAACAAAAGGCAAGGTATTGCTATAAGCCTCCTGGGACAAAAATCCATACCAGACTTAAAAATCATAGCTTACCTATCCAAACAGCTAGATAGCATAGCCCTAGGATTGCCCACTTGCCTTTGGGTATTAGCATCAGCAGCCTTTCTCACACACAAAGCACAGAAATTAACTTATTCACAGCCCATTACCATACCCTCCCCGCATGCCATTGCAGACCTCATATCCAATCAAGCAGAAAAATTCCTATGTCTCTCTAGACTCCAGGAGACTTCCCTCACCTTATTACAAGCCCCACAGGTAACCATTGCATGCTGCAGCACACTCAATCCCATCACTCTCCTGCCTCTCCCCAAAACCAAAAACAACCCACACTTATGCTCCAAAATTTTCACTGATCTTTTTTCCTCTTTCCTTCAAATCTCTGAAACACCCCTACCTGACCCCAAAGACACATGGTTTATGGATGGCAGACCCTTCATTATCAATGGAAAGAGGAAGGCAGGATATGCAGTAGTCTCCCACAGCTAGGCCATAGAGTCCAATCCTTTCCCACCAGTGAGCTGAACTTATTGCACTAATCAAGGTCCTAACTCTAGCTCAACACAAGGGAATAAACATCTATAGGGACTCCCACTATGCTTATCACATCCTACATTCACATGCAGCAATCTGGGTGGAGAGGAGCTTCTTCACAACAAAAGGCTCCCCATTACCAATGCTGATCTAGTCTTCAAGCTTTTACATACAGCACACAACACCTCCACACTAGCAGTCATACATTGTCTAGGGCACCAGTGGGCCTCCTCTCACATTTCACTAGGAAATGGAAAAGCAGACCAGCAATAAAAAGGTGCTGCCACATTACAATCCCAGAAAACCATCTTAGCTATCCCTCCTATAGGAGCTATCCCTCCTATTAGCCCCCAGAAGAAGGGGGCTATTTCTTCTTACAAAAGAAGAAATTCAAGCATTAACTCAGAAAGGAGCTATCTGGGAAGGAAAATGGCTTACAGGTGCAGGCGATTAACCCTCCCCTCAGTCCAAATAGAAGAGATTCTCACTAGATTCATAATAACTTACATGTAGGTTTCACACCCTTGCTCAACTTTCTGTCCCCTTTAATCACCTGTTCCCACCTAGCCTCCACATAGCAGTGCATCACCCAGCAATGTACTATTTGTGCCTAAACCTCCCCCCAAGGCATAATCAAAACCCCACCCTCATTTCCAACTCACCAAGCCAGAGCACAAACTCCTAGACAAGTTTAGCAGCTTGAATTCACCCATATTCCCCCAGTGAAAAAGTATAAATACCTTCTAACATTAGTGGATACCTTCTTGTGATGTGTTGAAGCTTTCCCCTCCTCAGAAAAAACCTCCAAAGTAAACCACACCATACTAAACTCCATCATACCCCAGTTTGGAGTCCCCACTTCCCTACAATCAGACAATGGCCCTGCTTTCACATCACAAATCACAAAAGAAGTAGCCAAATTCAAATTGTTAAATATCCAGTGACAACTTCTCATCCCATATCACCCCCAATCCTTGGGTAAAGTAGAAAAAGCCAATTCTATCTTAAAGAAACATCTAACCAAACTGTCATTAGCCCTATGAATGGATTGGGTCTCCCTTCTCACCCCAAGCATTAATTAGAATCTGAGACACCCAGGGGTGCCCACCTACCTCAGCCCCTTTGAGCTCATGTATGGCAAGCTTTTTCTTGCTTAACAATTTCCCAAACCCGCAGTCTCCTCTCTGAGACTATCTTCCAATCCTCACTCTAACAAGGCAACTGCTGCATGAACGTGCAGACAACGTCCTTCTAAATCAACTGCAGTCACCAAATCCAGCCCCCTTAGAGCCAGGTGACTGGAACTGCCTTAAGGTCTCTTCACCAACAAAAGGAACCCTATCCCCATGCTGGATGGGACCATATCAGGATCTCCTTACCACCCCAAAAGTAGCTAAACTTCAGGGACTAACACAGTAGATACACTCCTCCAGGATGAAGATATCCTCTGGCCCCAGTGCTGCCACTGCCACTCCACCCAGGCTTGGCTTCCCCTGACCCCAGCTCCAGTCCAAACTTCTGACACCCACTCACCTCCAGCTGACTCAAGTTCAAGAGGAAGAAGAATCACATATTCCAAGCACATAAGCCTCCAGTCCATGAACATGCCTACATACACACTCCCATCTTCCCAAGAACCTTCACTGGATCCCCAGGCCTTCTTCTCCTGAATCCTCCACCTTCTTTCTGACCTTTCATCCCTACCACCAACTGAGGAAGCCCTCCTCTCTTTTCTGTGGGATGAATACTTATACAGCACCTTCCTAACCTTCTCTTTCAATGACTTCACCCACTGGCTAGAATTATAACATCATATTCTGCACAGTAACTCCTTTCATCCTTCTCATCTCCCCAACCTAAGCTCTCCCTCATCACTCCCTAGCACCAGTGGACCAGGAAATTGCCTCCTTAAGAAAACAAACAAACTGCTGGATTTGTCCCACAACTTGGCAAGCCACTTCCATTCTCCTTAAGGCATTCCCCTTAAGCCCAGAAACCCTTATGACAATCACACCCTTTTACCAAGCAAAGGTTTTGTGCAACCACACCATACCCAAGGTCTCTGGGCCACAACTTGGAACCAAAAACCTACAAACACAAAACTGGGCAGAACCATTAGAACTTATAGGGGAAGTCAAATACTTCATTGACAAAGCTTATCTCTGCTTCTGGTACATCTCCTCATGTGCCTAAGCAAATTCACTTGGACATCTTAATCATTCATTCTGCAACCACACCCTCTTCTTTAACTCATCTACTCTATCCTGGGTAAAAGTAGAAAGCAATGATGCAGAAGGGTATGAAGTCTATGAGGAAAGAAAGAGTACATTATTTTGGTGAGGTTCCCAATGCAATGCCTCAAAAAATTACACTGAAGATATAATTCCATTCAATATTTCACTAATCTGAACAGAACTTTTTGGCCTCAGAGCTAACATGGGCCAATTATTTACCATCACAGGTGAACATACCCCCACACAACACCAACATAACCTCCTCCAACTAGTATTCCATAACCTACTGTGCCAAAATCTTTTCCACACACAAAATAACTCTCTACCTCTCTACTCAGCTCTATGTGTAGATGAATACTTTTCAGGTAATCAGGTTATACAGACAAAAGCCCTCCTTATAAATCCCCCTTTTAAATATGCCTGACCCCCAGGGGTTCACAACCAGCCTTACTCAACTAGGAAAGGGATATTTCTTCCTCTGTGGAAACACTGCCTATCTCATCCTGCCACAACACTGGTCTGGCATCTGCACCATAATCTCCTTACCCATTGATGCAAACATCCTCAGCACCACTCAGTTGCCTACCTTGGGACAAATTCCAAACCTAGCCTCCTTCTTAGTGATAAAAGAAGTGCTGGGACCCTAACACCCCTCAGCAGAAACCCACAACTTTAGGAAAGTAAACTCCCCTCAGTCCCTTTTCTCCCTTCCTCCCTTTTCTCCCTGAAATCCACATTGATAGGAAGATAAGCACTCCCCTCCTGCCTCTCTCAACTGGAATTTACAACTCTAAACAGATAACCAATCTTTCTCTCTCTCTAATGACCCTCTTCTTTAGGAAGATAAGCTAACCTTGATCCTTTTGCTTTTGTAACCCCTGCCTGCCTGCTTGCTTAGGAATTTGTCCACTTAGAGTTCCTATATGCTTTTGTAACCCCCACCTGCCCATTTGCTTAGGAACTTGCCTGCTTAGAGATATTATATAAACTTATGAGAACCAGGACACAAGGCTCAGATTTTTTTGGAGACTTGACTCTCCTTTGGGCCCAGATATAATAAAACTTTGTTCACCAGCTCCCCCTGAGTGCCACTTGGGTTTTCATTCCATCTGCTGCAACATTTGGTTCCCTAACCAGGAAAACCCAAACAAGCAGGCCCATTGTGCCTCTGGCTTGGGGCTGATGGGTGTGGCTGATGGTGATCTCCAAGTGAATGAGGTGGGTGGCAGCTGTCCTCTTAGCCTGACTCAGTAAGGAGGCAGACTGAACAGTGCCAGAAGACTCCAGAAAAAGTAAGGCCCCAGGTGCCAAGTCCTCAGCCAGACCTGTCTCTGGATGGAAGGGAGACTGATCACTTCCCAAAATCTCAAGTACTGAAATTCCAGAATAGGGCAATCCTTGTGTGAGGGACTGCATAATCTCTGAGTGATTTTGTGTGTGGGTGAGGATGACAGAAGCTTGCCACTGTTATTCCAGTCTGTGACTCCAAAGCTTTATGCTATGGAAATTGTGTGGGCCCTAACCTGTTTTCTGTGGCTACATCATATGGCATAATGGCCCACCCCAAACTCTGCCTGGGTGCCTTAGCCAAGACAAGCCAAAGTTTTTGCAAGAGACATGGACAGGTGGGCATTTGAGTGGCCTCAGAAGAGGTAACCCATTCCTTCATCTGTCTTGTGCTACTGACTCAGGGTGTGGACTTATTATTGTTAATTCCTGAGGGAGGGACTGTGTAACTTCTGAGCAATTGTGTGTGTGAGTGAGGATGACAGAAGCTTGCCTTTGTTATTCCAATCTGTGACTCCAAAGCTTTATGCTACTGAGCTCATGTGGGCCCTAACCTGTTTTCCACAGTTACATCATGTGGCATAACGGCCACCCCAAAACTCTGCCTGGTTGCCTTAGCCAAGATAAGCCAAAGTTCTTGTGAGAGACATGGACAGGCAGGCATCTGAGTGGCCTTGAAAGAGGTGACTCCTTCCCTTGTCTGTCTTGCACCACTGACACAGGGTATGGGCTCATCACAGTCAAAACCTACCATCTTAAACTGCAGGCTCAAGAATTTCAAGAAAGGTTTTTCCAGAGATTATGGCATCTGGATGAACCTTAGTAGCCTCTCAACCTTATGTGAAGTAGAGTGGCCCACTATTAACTTTGACTGGCCCTCGAAAGGGACTCTGGTTATAGCCAGGGCCCATGCAATGTGACTGGTTGTCACAGGAACTCCTGGACACCCTGATCAATTTCCCTACATTGACTCTTGGTTAGAGATAGCCCAGACTCTGCCCCCTTGGGTTTCATTCTGCATTGGAAAAAAGGGACAGAGCAGAGCCTTGGTTGCACAGGGAATGAGGCTCCAGAAGCCAGTCATTCATTAAGAGTCCTCAGAAGAGGACCCACCACCCCCACCACAACCACCATAAGCTCCAGCCAATCTAGCCTCTCCTCCTAGCACAGGAGTACTGGCAGATCTCCCAGAAACACCTTCACCTTTGGTCCCTCTGGGAACATCAACCCCCTCTGAGGAAAGCCTTGGAAACCCAATAGCAAGGAGGCTCCATTTGACACAACCCATGTTACAGAAGGTCCTCCATGAAACACAGGGTTCAGCCCAGATTGGTGAGGATGGGACCATCCAACCCAGGAGGCCTGTATTATACTACCAGCCCTTCACAATTACAGACCTCTTAAACTGGAATCACCACACACCCTCCTTCTCAGAAAAACCCCAGGCCCTTATTGATCTCATGGAATCCATTTTCCAAACCCATTGTCCTACTTGGGATGACTGCCACCAACTCCACCTGATTTTGTTTAATACAGAAGAGAGATGATGGAGTCTGATGAAAGCCTGAAAGTGGCTGCAGGAGCAGGGCCCTACTGGTGTCTTAAACCCAGAAGACTGGACATGAGAGGCAGCACCAGAGGCCCAACTGAACTGGGATTTCAATAACTCATCAGGGACAGGTTGCACTCCAGCAATATCAGGAAGCGCTCCTCTGAGGGGTCTGAGAAGGGGCAAAATGACCCACAAACATGACAAACATGGTTTTAGTTACTCAAAATCCTGACAAATCTCTGGGAGATTTCTATGAATGAATTTGTGAGGCCTTTAGAATCTATACCCCTTTTGACCCAGAAGCTCCAGAAAACCAGAGGCTGGTGAATGCTGCCTTTGTTGTGCAGGCAGCAATGGACATTAAAAGAAAGCTCCAAACATTAGAAGTGTTCATGGGAATGAATATCTCTCAACTCCTGGAAGTCACCAACAATGTATTCATCAATTGAGATGAAGCCACTGAACAAGAGGCCAAGAAGTGAGTAAAACATCAAGCCTCCCTGCTGGCAGCAACCTTGAGAAATCCTGAAATCACCAGAACAGAAAGGTCACCTTGAAAAGGGGAGACAAGCACCAGAAGGGTGCCCCTGGCCAGAGATCAATGTGCCTACTGCAAAGAAAGTGTACACTGGAAAAATGTGTGCCTCCAAAAGACTCAGGCACATAGAGGGAACACCCCTCAAGGGAAATACTGACCTGAGCCCCACGACCAACTGATTGGGCTGGCGAGGTTCAACCCTGAAGAACGGTGACTGGGCTCATGTGAACTTGACCCCTATAAGCCCATGGTCAAACTACAAGTTGGGGGCCAGTCAAGGACTTTCACATTGGCACTGACAATTATGTGGTCACAACCCCCATCACCCTCTTTAGTGGGAAAACTGCTAATATCATAGGAGCAATGGGGGACCAGTCAAGCCAAAGGCCTTTTTGCCAGACAAGAATTTGCCAGCTTGGTGGCCATGAAGTGACTCATGGATTTCTGTACCTGCCTAAGTGTCCAGTTCCCCTACTTGGTAGGGATCTCTTAACCAAACTGGGAGCCCAGATTATATTAAAACCTGAAAGGCCAGCAAGCTTAAGCCTCAGGACCAGCCTCATTCTCCTCGTCACCATACCCCGAAGCAAAGAATGGAGAGTTCACGTGGAAGAAAGTTCAGGTCAGAATCCAGAAAAACTGCTGGAACATTTTCTGCAGGTTTGCATGAAAAAAAAAACAACAACCAAGAATGGTGCAGAACCATGCACCCATCATCATCGACCTGAAGCCTGGAGCAGTCCTGGTCCGGCAGAGGCTCTATCTGATCCCCCATGAAATGCAATTGGACATGGTCAAACACATAGTTTGCCTGAGAAAAGAAGGAATTCTACTGAGTGCCAGTCACCCCGGAACACCCCATTATTACCAGTAAAGGAGCTAGATGAGACTGGATATGACCAGTGAAGGATTTACAAGCCATTAATAATGCCAGTCTCACCTTAAATCAGGTTGTTCACAACCCGTACACTTTGTTTGGACAGCTGCCACCTGAAGCCACCTGGTTCACTTGCCTGGGCCTGAAAGACACCTACTTCTGCCTGTGGCTGGCTCCCCTGAGCCATCCTTTCTTTGCCTTGAGGGGGAAGATCCCAAAACCCAGCAGAAAACTCAGCTAACCTGGACCCAGGTCCTGCAAGGCTTCAGAAACTCCCCTACCTTTTTTGGGGAAGACTTGGCAGCAGATCTGGCCACCTACCCCTGGGAAGACTGAAGGTGTGCCCCCTTGCAATATGTAGATGACCTCCTACTTGCCAGTGAGATGAAAGGACTGCTGGATAGGGACCCAGCCTCTCCTACAACTCCTAGCACAGACTGAGTACAAAGTGTCTTGGAGAAAGGCCCAGATCTGCAAAGAGGAGGTCAAGTACTTGGTTTTCAGCATCACACAAGGACACTGGACACTCAGACCCAAATGAAAGGAAGTGATCTGCACCATCCATACCCCCACCACAAAAAGAAAGCTTCATGAGTTCATCAGGGCTGCAGTGTTCTGCTGCATCTGGATTCCCGGGTTTGCAGCCATGGCCAAACCCTTTTGTGAAGTTCTGACAGGTCCAAAAAAGAGCCTCTTGCCTGGGGAGAAGCTCAACAGGGGGTCTTTCAAAACATCAGAAGAGAATTCAGCCGAGACCCTGTCTTGGGGCTCCCAGAAGTAACTCAAAATTTAACCTGTTCGTGCATGAAAAGAACAAAGTAGCATTGGGAGTTCTCACAAAAACAATTGGCCCCTGGCAAAGACCCATCACTTACCTCTTCAAGCAGCTGGACCACGTGGCTGCAGGGTTGCCACCCTGCCTGAAAGCCCTGGCAGCAACTATAACCCTCGTCAATGAAGCCCACAAATTAACCCTTGGACAGGTTATTCATTTTATGGTGCCACACACAGTCACTGCCCTAATGAACTCACACTGGCATTGGTGGATATCAAATCCCTGGTTCACACATTACCAAGGTTTACTCTGTGAAAACCCCAGAGTGACAATAGAAACACTGTGCAGTCTAAACCCTGACACTTCTTTTTACTGGAAGAGGAAGGAGTTCCAGTGCATGATTGCATTGAAGTGACCAAGGAAGTTTACACCAGTCACCCCGATCTCCAAGACAAACCACTCCTTTCCCCAGATCAAAAAGTATTTACAGATAGGAGCAGTCTAGTTAAAAATGGGGAAAAGATTGATGGATATGCAGTCACCACTACCAAATGGGTGGTGGAAGTGGCATCTCTACCACGGGGAATGTCTGTACAATGAGCAGAACTCTGAGCACTGGTCCAAGCCCTGCAGCTACCCACGAGACAAGCAGTAAACATTTACACTAACTCTAAGTATGCATTTGCTACTGTTCATATCCATGGGGCAATTTATAAAGAAAGAGGTCTCCTAACCACAGGGGGAAAGAAAATCAAAACCAAAGAAGAAATCCTCCAACTGTTAGAAGCAATCTGGAAACCAGACAAAGTCACCATCATCCACTGCTGGGGACATCAGAAAGGAATGATATGATCACTCAAGGAACCAGGCTACCTGACAAAACAGCTCAGCAAGCAGCCAAAGGAACCCATGGAATATGAGTCCGGGAATTGACACCACAGCTGTCCCTCTTAGGACAAGAGACTAGTCAACTAAGCTATACCTGGGAAGAACAAGAATGGGCTAAGACAGAAGGGGGAAGCCAAACCCCCAAAGGAACTTGGCTGCTCCCAGATGACCAGATTTTTGTCCCCAAAGGAGCCACTCATGTCCTCATCCAGTGATACCACCAACTCACCCACCTAGGGAAAACTGCTCTAGAAACTTGCTCGGGAGATACTACTATATAGCCTGGCTAACTTCACTCTGTGCCACCATCAGCAGCCAGTGCCAAGTTTGTGCAAAAACAATCCTTTGCATGGCCCTCATGCAACAGCAGGTGTCCAGCACATGGGGACAGCCCCCACTGAAGATCTCAAAGCAGACTTCACAGAAGTGAAACCAAGTCTGGGGTACAAATATCTGTTGGTGATGATATGTACCTTCTCAGTTTGGGTCAAAGCAAGAGAAGTGACTAAGACTTTACTTAGAGAAATCCTTCCCCAACCTGGGCTGCCACTCTCTATTGGAAGTGACAATGGCCCGGCCTCCATGGCTGCTGTAGTGCAAGAGCTAGCAAAAATGTTAGGAATCAAGTGCAAACTCCATACTGCTTACAGGCCAGAGTTCAGGGAAAGTTGAACTCATGAATCGAACCGTCAAAGCCACCCTTGTCAAATTCAGCCAAGAAACTGGTCTCCCCTGGGTAGACTTATTTCCCTTGACCTTTCTTCAAGTTAGGTGTACACCAGGACCCACAGGCTATTCACCCTTTGAAATTCTATTTGGTTGGTCACCCCCAATTATCCAGGCCTTCAAAGGAAATCTCAAACTTCTGGGGGAGGCTAGCCAAGATTCCATTCTCCAGCAGCTGGGGAAAACTCTAGCCAAAATACATAAAACTATCTTTCCCAGAATCTCATGCCCCTGGGATGCCCGGGGCACCCCCACCAGCCAAGGGACCTAGTCTGTGTCACACTGGAAAAAAGAACCCCTTCAGCCTTCCTGGAGAGGTCCACATACCATGATCATTATAACTCCTACTGCTCTTAAAGTTGCTGGCATCATCCCTTAGATCCATCATTCCAGGGTCAAGATGGCACACCCTGATAAAGAGCAGGACATCTGGACAGCCCAACCCATACCTGGCCACCCCTTGAGGGTGTGAGTCACCCGGGATCCCCAAGCACTGACCTCATCAAATGCTGCTGAATGGAACCCTGCTCCTGGTGAATCCCGTGCTTCTATAGCCTGCTTGCCTAGGTATTTAGAGTTGGACTTACTGCTGTGACCCCTGCAGATGGAAATGTTGTGAATAGAGTCCTAATTGCAATTGCTTATGGATGTATAATAGGACGCTTCTGTGCCTTGACTTGTCTGTCCTTTCCTTCCTTGCCCCCTCCCTAGGAGCCAATACCCACCCCCAAATTCTATGGCAGCTGCAAGTTAGTCAAAGCTGGGGCAAACAATCCATGCTGAATGCTTCAGTCTTGTTCTTGGCAGGTGTAATTTCAGCATCTGTAATATTTGATGCTTGCAGGGTAATTCAAAATCACACTCCTTACACCTTGCTCATTGCCCCATACACTCACGCCCCCATACCTGCCCCCAAGAGTGGGTGTAGGGGTTGCAACTATGGGAGTTATGACAAATACCTCTGCAGAGACCCCCCAAAAAGTGAAGGATTCTGCCACTCTTGGAGCTTGCTGGTAGGTGCCACCGCTCCTGGTAAGGGGTTCCTTCAATTTCTCCATATCTCCTACAGAAAATCCCCAGCCCAGCAGGGTGTGGCATAGAGACCTGTGACCTGTAAAACTCACCTTATTAAACATAACTGCTAGATCAGAAAATACCTTTTTAAAGGCCCAAACAGGACTAAAACTAGGAATCGGAATATACGACCCATCGGAGCTGGACCCAGGGGAATTCATACTGGTCCAACTGATCCCGGTAACCCAACCCCCAGAGAAAACCCCAGATGAAAAATATCAGTAAAGCTGCCAAGATGCTAAAAGCCAAAGTTAGAATAGCCCCCCCACAACATCCTTTTGAACCAGGTTTGAAATTTCCACTAACTCCTAAATGAATCCCAGCCTGACATAACTGCATCCTGCTGGCTATGCACTTCCTCAGGTCTAGCCATCTTCACAATACCTATCCCATGGAACATAAAACTACTGTCCCATGACAGCTCTGTGGTGGGAACCAGGACCCCCCCCCCCAGTCTGCATAAGCAAACCCCCAGGAAAACATGGCTAACTCTAAAAACATAGCTACCAGGTCTTCTTCAACCATCTTCCCTCTTGGAAGGGCCAACTGTAACACCACCTGCCCACTCAATGGGCATGGCCACTGCACCACAAACTCCACCTTCTGAGTTTGTGGCACCAATGCCTACCAGTGCCTCCCCAGGATGGCCAGGACATTTGTTACCTGGCTTGGCCAGTACCATCATTCTCAGTGAATGGAGATGAATTGTCTGGAGAGCTCTCCTGAGCCAAATGAGCAATACAGGCAATTCTGATACTCATTAGACTAGGAGTAGTCAGGAGCACAGCACTAGTTGGGGCCTCACTCACAGGTGGTCAGGTGGGTTTACAAACCCTAGCACAGGAAACATCAAATGACCTCGAAGAAATATCAGGGGCTCTCAACGGGTTGCAAAACCATCTGGACTCATTGGCAGAAGTGGCTTTACAAAACAGGCAAGGATTAGACTTGCTCACCACAGGTTCAGGGGGGATCTGCCAGGCCCTGGGGGAAGAATGCTGTTTCTATGCAAACTCCTCAGGGATAGTTAGGGACAAGGGGGCCCTACTAAAGGAATGAGCCAAAGACCACTTAAACCATGTATACCAGGCATCTGCCAACAGGAACTACTTCCAGGATCTCCTTTCCTGGATTTTGCCATTTATGCCAGTAATAGCCTCAGTCTTCTTCCTCTTAACTTTTGGGCCATGTGTTCTATGGTACCTAACACAATATATCATTTCCCTCTTAAATGCCTTAAAACACCAAATAATGCCTCATGTTAAATATCAGCCCTTGGGGGACTATAGAAAATCCCCATGTTAGCAGATGATACCCTATAAAGAATTATAAGGGCATCAAAATGGGGGAATGATAAAGGAAGTGCTGGGACCCTAACCCCCCTCCACAGAAACCCACAGTTTTAGGAAAATAAACTCCCCTCAGTCCCTTTTCTCCCTTCCTCCCTTTTCTCCCTGGAATCCACATTTTTAGGAAGATAAGCACCCCACTCCTGTCCCTCTCAACTGGAATCTACAACTCTAAACAGATAATGACTCTTTTTCTCCCTAATGGCCCTCTTCTTTAGGAAGATGAGCCAACCTTGCTCCTTTTGCTTTTGTAACCCCTGCCTGCCCACTTGCTTATGAATTTGTCTGCTTAGAGTTCCTATATACTTTTGTAACCCCACCTGCCTGTTTGCTTAGGAACTTGCCTGCTTAGAGTTCCTATATAAACTTATGAAAACCAGAACATGGGGTTTTTGGAGACTTCACACTCCTCTGGGACCATGCATAATAAAACTTTGTTCATCAGCTCCCCCCCTCCCCCACCTGATTGCCACTTGGGTTTTCATTCTGTCTGCTGAAGAACTAGAAGCCTTTTTAACTTCACAGAGACTAAAGAAAAGAAACCAGCAAGCACTTGGCACCACAGAATGGGAATATCATGCTCACAACAACCCCATTCTAAGAAATCCTGGTAGAGGACACTTTATATATCATGGCTTCTTTTGGTTTAGTTCTTAACATCTCTATCTCACTCCAACAAACCTGGAACACCACAGTACAGACAATAGAAAACCAACAGAAATTCCTTAACAACTTAGCTGATGTCTTACAAGATAGGTGAGCCTTAGACATCCTCACAGTCAAGACAGGAAGAATCTGTACCTCATTAAATGAAACCTGCTGTTTTTATATAAACACCTCTGGCCAGGTTGTTGAAAACTTAGAAATTCTCAAAGAAAATATAGACATCACCAGACAAGCCAGAGAAAATGCACTCAGCAACACCTCCTGACAAAACCCTTTTTTTTTTCTTATTTCTCCTCTCCACTTTGTGCAACACTCATAGCCCTCCCTATCCCTTTCATATTAATCTTATTGATCCTTCTCTGCAGGCCCTGCCTTACAAAGCTCTTAACAAGTTTCATCCACAGAACTGTCCATGCTATGACCAATCAGGTCATCAGTAACATATTTCTCATACACCAAGCTCACCGCTACCAACCCCTGGCACAAGATGACTGTTAGGGCCTGCTCTATACCCTGGTCAGCAGGAAGTAGCTACAGAAGACAGACCAGTGTCCCTTTCCCCAGCAAAAAAATAAATAAAAGGAGTCTAGGATGTTAAGCCCAAGGCTCTTGTCCTACCATCCCCTTCATCCTTCCTCCCTCCCCCTTTCCCTGCAGCTGCGTATCCTCAATTGGTAACAAAACAAAGTTCCTGCCCCTACTCCCTTGCCTAAGGGATAACACCCAAAATGCAGGTGGTACTACAAAGTTGACATGAGTTATCAGGATCTGACCCTAAAACTACAAAGCTAGCATAAACCATCACAACCTGGTCCTTTGTAGTCTATCCCACAAAAAGTTATAAAAATTGTCTCTCCCCCTCCCTTGGGGCTGATGTCTACTCAGATGCAGCCTGCCTGCTAAGCACTTTCATTAAAAGCCTTGCTCAAGGGACTTCAGCTCCTGGTCTGATTTCTAAAACAACTCCCTTCCTCTGCTTCCCTCCAAACCTAACAGTATTTGATTTTCAAACAATGAAAATTAGAATAATAGAATTTGTGGAATTATTTTTAAATCCAATTTAATAGCGCATAATACTTTGACATTTTGGCATGTTACATTGCCTGTTAAAATTTATTGGTGCTTTAAGAGTGATGAGTATTTTCAGAGTATCTAGTGTATCCTAGAGAAAGGCCCTATTACCACATACCCAGAAATTTTCACTGTAAGTGGGAGATTTGCTGCAGCAAAAGAGGTGCTCAAATGCAGACTGAAGTCCTCTCATTTCCATCCCCTTTCCACCATTGACTCAGTGCTTAAACCTCAGTATAGTTGGTCATGATGGCTCTGAAACAACCCTGTTAATACCCATTTTGCATTTCCACTCCTTAAAAATAAACTTGAAAATAGAAAAGCATGACATTATCATTTTATAAAAATTAGAAAAAGATTGATAAACATAAAGGAGAAATTTTATATGCCTTATTTCATTCTTCCAGGAGCAACCAGGGTTTAGTAATATGGCACATCTCTCTCATTTTATCTCTATGTTCTCCATGTGGGCTCCTGTCTTGCAAACTTTAGAAGTGCACCATTTTCATTGTCCAATGCATCATGATCACTTTCAGGCCAGGAAGTGGTCTTCCTCCAAATCCAATCCACCCTCCACACATTCATGGCTTATGTAGCAAACCTGCCAAGAGACCCGTGGAGTGTTAGCCAGATTTTCACTTGAACTCATGCTGAAATGTTTACCTTTCTCACTAATTAATTTGCATACACTAAGCCATCAGTCAGAACTCTTTCTTTTGATGTAGCCCTGGACCACCCTTTAAAAGATAAAGCAAAGCCTCCATCTCTTACCTTGAGGTCTTCCCTGCTTGTGGAGGCTCAAAACCTGGCTTTTGATTTCCTTCCTAAAACTGCAAGCTCCACAAGAGAAGAGGCTGGTATTCACCAGGAGATTTACTATTCAGATATTCATCAGAACATGTTTCAAGCCAAAATTTTAGTAGTTTATTAATTACCCAACAATTACTTTACCAGGTCATTGAGAACCATTAACACCTTCAGGACATCTTCAGGCCTCACTCCCTTTCTCTCTCCCAGCTGAGCTTACATGCCCCGGGTCAAGGAGAGGTCAGGCCTTCAAGGGGTCAGGACAAAACTCAAAAGCTCCAAGGTCACCCTGCAGAGACTCTTCCCCCCCCCTCCATGCCCCTCCAGCTTGAAATTTAGTAACTTCCACACAATCCCTTTTGTGGAAGGACCAGCATCTTCCATAGGAGAATCTGCTCAGACCTGGCCTGCTGTCTTCTCGGGGTCTGGGTTTGCAAAGGTGACTTCCTCCTCCTGTCCAGCTCCCAGGAGCCAGAGAAGGTAGTGCAGGCCACAGAAAGCAGGGGGAGTCTAAGCCATGGAGCTATGGACCAAAGGAATCCCTGTCTGAGCCCCTTCTGCAACTAGCATCTCCAGAACCAACCTGGCCTCTGCAGAGAACCTTGGGGTCAAAGAATGGAAATTGTTCAAAGTTCATCACTTCCTCCACCCCACTCCACCCCATTACAAGAGTGGGAATTTCAGTGCCCACCTGCCCTCCTCACAGCCTACAAAGTTATGTGCACTTCTGCTCCCACCTGTCCACCATCATCCACTCTCCAGAGGCCCATGTCCCAATAGTGCATGCCCCTTCAGGGCCATGAGGAAATGCCTCCCACCAGCAGGACCCCAGCCTGGGAGGTCATAGGAGTGCACAGGGTAAGGGCACAGAGAGGGTGCTGGAGGGTGTGGGAGCACAGGGCGTGCAGGCCACTCAGAGCCCTTCACCAAGGGGTCAGAAGTTCTGGTAGGAACAGCCCAGCCACTTTCTGGGGAAAATGCAATTCCATGGGGCTTGGCAACCTACCAAGGGTGACCTCATGTCCCACACACAGGAAGCAGTTCCGACCCCTATCCAGGGATGGGGGTGGGCCTTGATGGTGGGATTGGAGTACAGGCACTGCCCACATTTGTAGCACCCACAAACCAGTGCGGCCTGGCTGTGACGCTGTCTTGGTGCCAGGGCCTCCTGTGACAGTGTGGGCAGAGGAGACTGGAGCACATGCTGGGCACTGAGTGCATGGAAATGGCAGCAGGAAGGGGCCAAATCCAAGATCCCTGGGTGAATCTAGGTAAGGGAGGCTGGGGGAATGTGTAGAAGCCAGGGGACCCAAGAGGAAGCCTCACAGCACTGAGAAATGGGACCTCCAGAGTAGGATGTGGTGGGGCATATATGGTCTTTCCCATGCAGTACTGCAGGCCTGCCCCAACAGATATCAGATTGCTGGGCAGGTGGAGTCCCCTGCAGTGTAGATGCCCAGCAGGTTTCTCCTGCTACATTCCCACCTTTTATACTCAGAACTGGAAAGGCTGAGGGCCCATTTCAAAACCAGGGTCCACAAATCAATCAGGTTTGATCTTTATATTCTGGTCTCTGGGCCAAACTACTCACCTGCAGTGGAAGTCTTGCCTCCAGCTACCCCTCCCCATTCCCAGCCTCTTCCAAGAGTAAGGCGGGAAGGATCTCTTCTGAAGCGAAAGGGGGTGGTGAGAGAAACCCTACGCAGTGGAATTCCCAGAAATGCTACAGTTTTGAGGAGGGTTATGGGGTCTTCCATCACTTATCTGAAGCCCAGAGCCTCCTGTTGTTGGTGAGGTATGCAGAACAGAATGGTCACCCCTGAGCTTGATGAAAAAAAATTGCTGCTGCCTCTTTAACAGCACTCTCTCTTCCTCCTTAGCAGAAACCTACAGCTTTGAGAAAATAACTGCCCCTCCTCTCTTTCTCCCATGGAATCCACAACTTAAGGAGATAAGTGCCATCCTCCCAATTTTGTCTAGAATCCACAAAGTTAAGGACTCTACTCCTTTCCTCCCTGAGGCCCTCTGTTTTAGGAAGATAGGCTAAACTCAAAACTTTGCTTCTGTAACACATCCTGCCTGCTTGATTCAGGAATTTGCCCACTTGCCCAGCAACCTACCAGCCAATAAACAGAAACCTATATAATCCCATGAAAGCTGATGTCCAGGGCTCAGACTTTTTGGAGACTTGACTCTCCTCTGGGTCTGCACATAATAAAACTTTGTTCCTCCATATCTCTGAGGGCACACTTGGGTTTCTCATCATCTAAGTTTCATCTGCTGCAACATTTAGTTCCCTGACCAGGAAACTCAACTGAACAGGCCCATTGTGCCTCTGGCTTGGAAATGATGGGTGCGGCCAGTGGCAATGTCTGAGTGAATGAGGTAGGTGCCACCTCTTCTCTTAATGTGACCTTCTTCTGAGGCAGTCTCCACAGGTTGTGTCCCCAGACCCCAGCCTGACTCAATGGGGAAGTGGATGGAACAGTGCCAGAAGACTCCAGAAAGGTAAGGCCCAAGGAGCCAAGTCCTCAGTCAGGCCCATCTCCAGACAGAAGGGGAGAGTGATGACTCCCAAGATCTCAAGTATTGAAATCACAGGATAGGGCTGACACTGTGGGAGGGACTACATAGTCTCTGAGCAGTTATGTTGAATGAGGATGGCAGAGGCTTACCTCTGTCATGTCAGTCTGTGACTCCACAGCCTTTGCTACAGAGTATGAGTGGGCCCTAACTTGTTTCTGTGGCTATGTCACACAGCATAATGGCCCACCTGAACTCTGCCCGGGTACCTTAGCTAAGATAAGCCAAAGTTCTCATGAGAGGCATGGACAGGAAGGCATCTGAATGCCTCAAAAGAGGCAACCCGTGTTTGTCTTGCACCACTGACTCAGGGTGTGAACTTATTACTGTTAATCCCTGTGGGAGGGACTGTGTAACTTCTGAGTGGTTGTGTGTGTGAGTGAGGATGACAGAGGCTTGCCTCTGTTATTCCAGCCTGTGACTCCACAGCCTACAGAGCTACAGAGCATGAGTGGGCCCAAACCTGTTTTCCACAGCTGCATCATATGGCATAACAGCCCACCCCGAACTCTGCCTGGGTGCCTTAGCTAAGATGAGCTGAAGTTCTCATGAGAGATGCAGACAGGTGGGCATCTGAGTGGCCTTGAAAGAGGCAACCCCTTCCTTTGTCTGTCTTGCACCAATGATGCAGGGTATGGGCTCATCCCAGTCAAAACCTACCATTTTAAACTGCATGCTGAAGAATTTCAAGAAAGGCTTTTCCAGAGGTTATGGTATCTGGATGAACCCTGGCACCCTCTGAACCTTATGTGAATTAGAAAGGCCCACTTTTTTTTTTT
>JAQZBX010041271.1:0-22403 GCA_029593785.1 Cabassous unicinctus
GAAGGAAATCTCCATAGCTCTTTTGCTAAACCTTGCCCATCCCCTCCATGCTCTGTGGCAGATTTGAAGAATGGAAGACCCCCATTTCCAGTATGGGACTTTAAATCCTGGGTATGACTGTAGTAAAGCACACCTTATTTACAAAATAGCATGCACCTATATTCAGGTGCTCATTGACTCTCTTTCACTTATCACGGAAATCACTCAGGTTGCAAAAGAGACAGTTATTGCTCAAAATTGTTATAAGGAAATGATCAAACTGCTGCTATCTGGTGAAACCAATCACAGTTGAGGCATAAAATAAAGGTCTGGGTTCCTGGGATGAAAAGCTGGAGAGAGTTTCTTTGGGAAGTTACAACATTCTGGAATACCTGTATATACTAGAGTGTTTAGGAAGCCAGGAAGCAAATCCAGGCAAGATTTTTACTTGGGGGTGATCTCTAGAGTTAGTCCATGCCCGACTAAGGATTGAAGGGTATAGCCCCAGCAAAGAGCTATTCTGAAAGACTGGAGAGGGTTTTTTTTTTTTAATTGTTTTGTGTTGCATTGATATTTTTGTTTATGTATGTTTTGCTCCCTACAGGTCTTTAAGAATATTTCTGCCAAAACATTAGTTGAATACAAGCTAATGGAGCAGAAATGTCAACAATTATATACTATATGGAATAGTTTCCAAAATTAGTTGTAGAAAACTCATTAAAAAAAATACTAGTTCAGAAGAAGAAAGAGAATAGGGCAGAAAGTATATTTGTAGAAACAATGTCCAAAAACTTCCTAAATTCTGAGAAAGACATGTATATGCACATCTAAGAAGCTGAATAAACTCCTAATAGGGCAAATTCAAGATATCCATAGAGAGATAAATTACATTGAAAATGTCAAAAGAAAAATACAAATAGAATCTTCAAAGAGGTATAAGAAGTATGTCATCATGTACAAGGACATGAGAAATCTGTTCTAAGATTAAAATGTTTTTCATAAATGAGGAAATTTAAGATATTCTCAAATGAACAAAATTCAAGTAGTTCAATACCACTAGAGCTGCCCTAAAAGAAATACTGAAATGAGACTTTCATTTGGAAATGGAAGTACACTAGACAATAACTCACAGCTATGAATAAAGATCTCCCATTAAACTAACAATATTAGTAAATATCAATATTATAATAGTTTTGTACTGTAACTCTACATTTTATTTATCATGAGCTGCAAAATACAAATGGATAAATATTATAAAACTTTGCTTTGGCCACACAATGAATAAAGATAAAATGTGTGACTCAAACTGCAAAAAAGGGTAAGGCAAGGATTAAGTTGTTTTGCTAAGGAAGAGGCAAAAACTCTAAATGCTATGCAAAGACTGCTTTATTCAATCAAATGAGCTTCAGGTTATATCAAATGGTTATACCAATTGAGCAATCACAGAAAAGAAGAGTAATCAATTAAATGACACAGGAAAGAATAATAATATATACAATCACTCACCTAATGGAAAACACAACATCTGATCTCTCATGAGGCTGAGAAGTCCCTTTGCAGCTGATCAGAGTTCTGATTGGAAAAACAGTCCCAAGCAGTGTTCTTTCCTGGATGAGACTTTGACTGGCAGCTTAGGGGCTACCCCTTTTAAGGGGTTCCAAATCTCAGAACTCCAATGAGCCTTACAACTCATGAGGAATGACCTCATTGAAAATAACCAAATCCATCTGGCAGGGAGGTGGCTAGCCCTCCACAGGAGAGATGCAGAGTTTCAAGGGGTGTTTTGGTCTATTCTGTTCATAGTACACTAACATCAGCTTTAACTTGATGTTAACTTTACAGGGGATACAAAAGGGACATGCAAATACTACATCTAGTAACTTGTTCCTTTTAAACATTTGTTTTTTGGGTAATGGATGATGCAGTTGCCTGCATAGCAGTATTATAACATTCCAAGGACAAAGGCCAAGGTAATCATTCACAATGCTAGGCTGAAACAGCAGAGACTGTTGATTAGAAAACTTAAGAATTCACAATTCTTAATAATAACTTTCTTATAGTACATCATTTGGTCCCAAGAATTGGGAATTTATATATACAAAAGAAAAACAACAGACACATTTTTCCAATGCCATAAGGAAAGAAGAAAAGAAAAACAACCCTGACCTGTAAGGTACCATACTCACAATGGGTATCCACAAGTTCTTAGAAGGCACCGTATTCACAACAGGTGCCCCTCATATTTAACATAAATCATCAGAAGACACCATACTCACAACAGTTGCCTACAAGTTTAATTATTTTTCATATCCATTTTGGACAAATCTTACCCTAACACCAGTAATCTCAGTAATAGATTGTAAGCAGAATGAGTAACACCAAGTGATCAAGCAACAACTTAATATAATACAGCACAATGCAATAGCAATACCTATTAATGCCTTTTTGCAGGTCCAGCTTAAAGAAGAAAACTAATAGGAGCATGGGCTAAAGCTCCAATGTCTGTAATCTGAGATGACATATGCTACATTGCTTTGTTGATATTTTAACAGTTTTGGATGACTTTTATTTTCCATGCACTTAAGATTTCCAACCAGTAAAGCTGCATATACAAGAACCATGATCAAAATTATCCCATGTTTCCCCATTTTATATAGTTTGAGGCATAAGCAACAATAAACTATTATTACTTGCCTATTTGGTCTGTGGGGCAGCTGGCACTTTAAATCATAATCTCAATGCCTGCTTTGGTCCTGCTGTTAGAATCTGAACTGGACCTGTGGCCACAGCCCACAGCATTGAATTTAAATTTAGTCCATTGTTGTAAGGATCCAGTTACAAGAGTCCCACTGAAGTGATAGATAGTGATGTTGTAGCTTGTCCCAATTGTTTGATGCTTCTTTTAATTCTGAAGAAAGAATGGCTAGTTAACATAATATCATCACTATAATAAAATAGGATTACAGCCACAGGTTTCTTCATGCAGCCAGATTCTTTGCAACTGGCCAGGACAGATGGTTGGGCTATGCACACAGCCTTGGGAAAGCACTGCAAAATCCACCATTGGCCTTCACACATGAAGATGAGTGCAGGCTGGCTTGACTTTCTTAAAGAGATACTAAAGAAAGGCTTAGAAAGTTTTAATACAAAGTAATAGTGACATAACTGGATATTAATTTTTTGCAACAAACTAGCAATATTTGAGATGAATGCATAAAGCAGTGGTGTTACTTTAATTTATAATAATCTACTGTTATGCATCACCCCTGGCAGGCCCCAATTTTCAAAAATAATTAAAACCATGATTAATAACATTATACTTTTGTCTAATCTTATGCCAAAACATTGTTAAATTTCCAGGAATTTAAGCAATCTTTAAGTACTCATATGAATATTTTACTGATACAACTCTAATTAACAGAGAGTTAAAGAATTCTTTTTAATTTTATAGCACTTTTAAACACTTTCCATTTAACCTAAAACATATCAAGAGAACTTAACCATTTCATTACTTTACTTTTCACTTTACACCTTTACCATGATTACATTAATTAACAGGTATTTTATTTTAGCAGTACATAAAAAACTACTTTTCTCCATTATTTAATGAGAACCTAAGATTCCCAATGGAATCAAGATTATCTTCTCCCTACCATCACTTTTAGTATGCAGATTGAGGTGAACTATGACAGGTTTTCCTGTTATTAAGTTACTTTTTTTATTAACATCAATTCAGTTTCTGTTTAATAATGATTTCCTGGAAGTAGCCATTTAAATATTTCAGTTTAAACAATGCTTCTTCAAAGTTATATCTATTCATAATCACATAGACTATAGTCACTTCATCTTAAGACAAATTTCACCTTCACAGAACATATTCCCTTACTTAATGCTACCTTCTGCAATACTTTCTACAACTTGCCGTATGCATTCAACTTTTGTCCTACATACTTCCATTCTGATTATATGAAAACAAGCCATCTTATCTTAGGGCAAACCACATTTCCTTTAAACAAACATCAATTTTAGTCAACACTTCCATAAACTTTTTACTTCTTTTAATATCCATTTAAGTTTCACATTCCTCATCCCATTCTGTGAAGAAAAATAAACTAGTCATCACAATTTAGGCAAAAACAATTTTTTGACCATTTGAATAGAGCTCCTCTAAGAATTTTCATTTATCAATTTACTATTACAATCCAGAGGTATCAAAATATATACTGACACTGAACAGACAAACACAAAAAGAGTTGAGACACACCAACAGAAACATAAAGCTTATAATTTGACTCATAATTTTTAATCCTTTGGTATGGCTGTCTTCAAGCCCTCCATCATTTCACATCTCTGGTTTTACTGCTTTCAAAATCACTTCTGGAATCTGTGCTGCTGTGGTATGTAAGTTTGTTCTTGGAAATACCTTTATTAGTAATCTGCAACCAGTTAGATTTACTTGAGCTGTATAAATGCAGTTAAGCTCTAGTTTAGCAGTTTATACAGACAGACATTTAACATATATATTTTGGATTACTACTCTTTAGGAGTATACTTAAGCTCAAAGCTCAGGAGTAAGCTATTGATTCAAAACTGACATTTCCTTTTAAAACCTTGATAAAATTTTTAATCAAAATAAAGAGTGATTAAACCTAAAATATTGTCAAAGTAACATCCCATTCAAACTTTTCTACAGTTTACACAAGCATTATGAGCTTTCAGTTTTGTGATCTATTTTTACCTGCAGGCTTACAAAAGCTGCTAGCATTTTTCTTTCTCTTACTTTCATAGAGTTGCCCAGTTCAAAAGTTACTAAACTTGTAACAACACTAATTTTATCAATTTAGCTATCCAGGCCCAATTAGAATTACCATGGAAATAAAACAGAAAACATTAATGTTGCTAAGTTTTTAATTTCCTCCAGCAGTTAAATTCTATTCACCTACAGCCAAATCATTGCTGCTTTCTCCATTTCCTGGGAGCAAAATAACACACTAGCCCACAGCTACATCATCTCTGCTCCCTCTGTTACCTGAAAGCATGAGAAAATAAGCATTCTGATAATGTAATTATACCCAAATCCTGCCAACTACACCAAAATATTTTGCTAAGGAAGAGGCAGAAACTCTAAATGTTATGCAAAAACAGCTTTATTGAATCAAATGAGTTTCAGGTTATATCAAATGATTGTGCCAATTGACAATCACAGAAAAGAAGAATAATCAATTAAATGACATAGGAAAGAATAAAAGTATATACAACCACTCACCAAATTGGGGGAAAACACAATATCTGATCTCTCATGAGGCTGGGAAGTCCCTTTGCAGCCAATCAAAATCCTAATTGGAAAAATGGTCACAAGCATAGTGTCCTTTTCTCAGTGAGACTTCAGCTGGCAGCTTAGGGCCTACCTCTTTTAAAAGGTTCTGAACCTCAGAACTTCGCAGAGTCTGACTCATGAGAAACCACTTCATCAAAAGTAACCAAATCTATGCAGCAGGGGGTGGCCAGGCCTCCATAGGAGAGACATGGTGTCTTGAGGGGTCTTTTGTTCTATTCTGTTATGCTACACTAACACTAGCTTTAACTTGATGTTAACTTTACAGAGGATAAAAACAGGATGTGCAAATACCATGTCTAGCAACTTGTTCCTTTTAAACATTTGTTTTGTGAGTAATGGATGATGAGGTTGCCTGCATAGCAGCATTATCACATTTCAAAGGACAAAGGACACGTTAACCTTTCAGAATTCCGGGCTGAAACAGCAAAGACTATTGACTAGAAAGCTTATGAAGTCACAATTCTTAATAACAATTTTCTTTAGTACATCATAAAGGATAAAAGGTTTCATAGGTTATTGAAGTTAATTTGGTATAAATTCAAACTAGATTGTAATTAATTTTGAATAATAAATTTATTCCCCATAAAAACTCTCATTCCCATGGCTAGTTGACTTTTGACAAGAGTCCCAAGTCCATTCAATGTGAAAGTAGCAGTCTCTTCAATAAATGTGCTGTGACAACAGCAAATCCATATGCAAAAGAATTATATGGAACCCTAACTCTCACAATTTACAAAAGTGTATTTAAAATGTATCTACAACCAAAATATAAGAGTTAATCCTATAAAACTGTTACAAGAAAACATAGGTAAATATCTTCAGGGCATTTTAGTAGATAATGGATTTCTAGATTTTATGCCAAAAGTACAAGCAAAAAAATGAATCAACATAATCTAAATTACAAGTTTCATGCTTAAAAGGATATTTCATGAATAAAGTGAAAAGACATACTACAGAATGGGAGAAAATACTGGTAAACCATATATCTGATGTCTGATAAAAGTTTAATATCTAAAATATATAAAAAATTCTACAACTCAACAAACAAAAGACAAACAACTGATATTGAAAATGGGCCAAGGACTTGAATAAACATGTACCAAAAAAGATACTCAAATGGCCATTAAACATATTAAAATTTGCTCAATATCATTAGACTATATAGTATTGCAATCTAATACTACAATGAGATATGACTTTATGTCCATAAAGATTAATAAATGCATTATTATTTCCAGGTAATCAATTATATGAGCAAGAAATATTTACACAGCCAAAATTAACAATAAATAAAATTTAGATAATGAAGTAAACACTGAATTAATTTAATTTAAGTGGTGATATACTAATTTTGGAATATTGTAGGATTCAGATATTTTGTGGTAGTGCCATAAAAAACACACATATATTGGGAAATATGTTGAGTATATACTAGGAAAAATAAAATTTTTAAATGAACACATATAATCAACACTTGGAGATATACATGAAAAGACTTAATATAATTAGATCCAGTTACCTTTTATAAGTGGGGCTGAAAATGTGGAGTAATGGGGCAGGCAAAACACTTCAGTTTGTCATCCTAAGCCTGATTGTATTATTTAGTATTTTCAACTAAGATTACTTCATTTTGAGTAAAAAATGAAAGCAGGGTAAAACTTTGGGGAATATGGGAGACTTAGCACCTAGGAGAGGGGAATTACAAATTTTAAAATCTAGACAGTGTTACCTTTCCTTGTACAGTCTATGTTTTCCCTTTTCAGCAGAGATATACTTGTTTATGAACTGAATGAGGCAAGAGTAGTATGCTCACTTTTGACAAAGAGTTTATTCATGCTGTTGAGGACTCTAAACTAAGATTCTCATGCTCTGTTGGGCCTATGTATTCCTTGGAATCTTGTAAAAATGAGGATCCTGATTCCACAGGTCCTTGGTGAAGACTTTGATTCCACTTTGCTACTAAACTCCCAGTATTTACTGATGCTCCTGGTCCATAACCCTGCACTGTAAATAGAAAGGTCTTATATCAGCTCATTAAGAATGGGTACTCAAACTTTGATGCCTATTAAAATCACATTTTAATACAATGAATTTTCCAGGGTAAAATCAGTAACTATTAGATGAAAATGTCTGGAGATGGGACACAGGCATCAGAAATGTTTACATTCAGGTAATTTCAAAGTGCAGAGGTGATTGATAGCTAATTCCTTAGCATGTTTGATGAAACATGGGAAACATCTACCTCTAAAAATGTGCATAGCTACCAATACAAAATTTCCATATAATTTAATAAAGAAATTATTTTTTCATATATTTGAATTTTTATTTGATTTCAATTTTTTAAATTCTATAAGAAGGCAGAAGAAACCATGTGTTTTGCTGGGACTGGAAATAAAATTCTAACAAGGAAATAATAAGTGCCTTCTGTCAAGTCTTATTTTTCTCACACATTTTTTCCTAGTAATTATTTGCAACAGTATTCACACAGAGCAAAACTAAAATTAAGGAATTTTGAAAAGGAAACTTGAATTCCACTCAAATGTAACTTTCATTCTGAGTGGGAAAGAACTAAAATTATGACGTACATTTTGGAAGGCCCTTCAATTATATTTTCCCCCTACAAAAAAGAAAATATAGGTTAAAAACTGTTTTCCAATTTTTCTTTCTGAGAGTTAGGAGCTTCTAAGAATTAACCTGTTCTGGAGAGTACTATATGGCCTCTGCCCTACCACTCCCCTCTTCAATTCTCCATCTTAATAATGTTTTATTTTGTCACATTTTTTACACCCATAACAAATTTTCACATTTGGTCATCTCCCTTCATTTTTAATTTTATGTTTCCTCCATGGATTTTCAGCTCTTTGTCCATACACAGTGTTCAAAGAAATCATACAAAGTACTTATTCAATAAATAAAAATATTTTTAAATGAACTTTCAAAAATGGAATATCACCTTATTCTCCAACATTTTATAAGAGTTTAAAATTGCTTCAGGTACAGTCTGCCCTGTCAGTGCAGGGTGCTGTTGTCTCATAACATCACATTGGCCCAGTGTGGCCTGGCCAGAAGGCAGATGTCCTGAGCCAACTTGCCTGGAGGTGGTGTGCTATGTAAACATCGAGCCTGGGGCTACTGAGTGTGATGGACTGGGCCTGGGAGCCCTTGGTGCCCTGGCATCCACAGCTCCATGCAGACCATGTTTCCTGAGTGGCTTGCCCAAGAAACTGCTCTTTCCTCTAGGGAGCATGACCAAGGCATCTTTCCAAGTTCAGTTCCACCAACAAAGGACTTTTTTTGGCCATGCTGGTCCAGCACACCTCAGAATCTGGTATAACCGACCTAATGTGATAATTGTATCCTACAAGGAAACTACAAAATTCTCTACTCAGTTTGGATGTTACAAGCAAGTTCAATGGAGTCCAGATGGTACCATGATAACTGTGTCACCTATTGTTCTAAATGATAATTGATCAAGGTACCTTTAAAAGTAATGATAACAGGACTTCAGCCAGATGGCAGCGTAGGCAGCACAAAATACCTACTTTCCTCCCCTATAGAAACATTGATAAAAAATCAGAAACTTCCAGAATCAACATTCTCTGTGTGGGAATGCTTTGGTTAAAATATCTTTGAAACAGTTTAGGGCCTACTTTACTGCACAAGCAGAAAACTGCTGCACAGGTGGAAAACCGCTGCTATCAGTTCTTGCTGAAACAGTAGGAACATTCTTACTTTCCTCCATTACTACATTAGTTAGGGCTTTCTGCCTCTCTATTATCTCCTGTGCAGCCCAGAACTTTCTCAGCTCCTGCATGTACCTACTGACCTTATGCTTTGTAAAAAGAGAATAAAAACCATGATGGGAATAAGCAAAAGTGAATAATTCCTTTAGCTGTTCTCCCCCTCACCTCTCTCAACCTCAGTGTTCAGAGTAATTCTTTATGTCATCACGGGTTCTGCTGGACAGATCCCTACTAGACTTCACAGAATGGATTCCTGCAAGTGGTGACCCCAACGTGATTTGGACCAGCGGCATGAATCGGCACGATAAGGAATGGCTATACTCATCTGGACCAAAACCAAAACTAATCTTCCCAAGTTAAGGGAATGGCAAAGCCCACTGGGATAGTTGCCAACGTGTCTACTATGGTGAGTGGTTTCTAAATCTTCATGGACTGAGAATTTCCAAAGAAGAGGATACTTTTGTAAAAACAATGCAAATCTGAGAAGCAGCAGATTGCACAGTCCAAAAAGTTCAACTGCACTCCCTATTACAAACAATTCAAAAGTATTGTCCTTGGTTTCCTAAAAAAAGAACTTTAGATTTGGAATTATGGGAGCAGGTAGGAAAAATTTTAAAAACAAAATATGGGCAAGGAGAAAAATTCCCACTTCTACCCCTATAACCTGGAGCATAGTGAAAGCAGCCTTGTGGCCACTATATACATCTCATCCCATGGTTTCCCTCAGAGGATCTCACAGTTAAAGACCTTGTATCACCTGAAAAGGAAGAAACACCTTTTACACCTCCACCTCCCCAGTCCTTTTTGAGGATCAAGAATCCATAGAGCTAGGAGATTGTCATGTTTTTCCTGTAATTCTCCAAAATGGGCAGCCACAGCATGACTCACTTCCCTATGCAGTCTTTAAAGAGCTGCATAAAAACATCATTGAACCCAATTCCTTCACAAAGGGAATTCTGAACTACATTGCTAATAGCTATCAAATGTTCCCCTGGGATTGGAAAGTTCTTGTAAAAACTATTGTTACCCCACTTCAATTTAGTGTTTGGCAAATAGAATATCAAGAAGGCTGCACTCAACAAGCAAAAGTGCTGAATAAGGCCCTGGTCAGTGTAATTATGCTTGTAAGAAAACATTCTGCTGAACAGTTAACTAAGATAAGGAAAACAATCCAGTAGCAACTCTGAAAACCTCCTACTGCCTACATGATGATAGGCTGTGAGCTGATGGGGGCTAATAGAATTAAACCACTGGAAGAGTAGGAAAATCTGGCAACACAGTTTCCAGAAAAATTCTCAAAAGCAGTAAAATCAAAGATGTATGTTTCTATTGATGTGTTGTAACTCATTTTGTGTGTTTATCTGTTTGCTCAGTGTCAGTGTATGTTTTGATACCTGCAGATGATAATATTGAATTGATAGATGAAAATTATGAAAAAAGCTTTATTCAAATGGTCAAAAATTAAATGCTGATATTAATAAATAAATATGGATACTAATTTGAAATAACAAAGATAATTATAACCATATTGAATCATTATTCTGAAAAGTTTGTTTAGTGTTGATGATAATTATATGTTTTAAGAGGTTTGCTTGGAAACAGTTTCCAAAATCATTTTGCTAATTTATGTATGTAAGATATATAGAATATGTTTTTATTATTAAGGAAAAGAAAGTAATTTTGTCCTAAGATAAAATGGTTATTAAAAAAGAGTAAAATGTGGGACAAAACCTGAATGAATACAGAAAGTGAAGAAGGCGCATGGAAAAGGAATTTTTGTGGTCAAAGTTAAGTAAGATTTGAAGGGTCTATCTACAAAGTTTTAAAAGCTTTAGTATCAAATACTATCTTAATGCAAAGTTAAAATTTTTTCATTCTTAAAGTTTCTCAAGTCTGTTTTAGAAGATTATAAAGAGTTTTTCTCCTGAATAATCAGTATACAAAAAAGAAAGTCTGTTTTATCAAAATAGCTTTCTGTACTTTAACTTTATCATTTCCTTAAGGAAACTAGTCTTATCACTTTTAAAAGAACAAGAACATAATGTTCAAACATGCTTTCTCAAAATCAAATCCTGAAAAGTAGCTTTTTATTTCAAATTAGTACAAAAGATTTGTTATTTCACCTTGAAAAAGGTAAAGTAATAAAATAGTTCAGTTTATTTAATATGTGATAGTTTGAATGGAAAATGTTTTTAAAATTGTTATAAAATTAAAAAGAAATTCTTTAACTCTCTGTTAACTAAAATTGTACAAATAAAAGTTTCATATGAATACTTAAAAAGTGTATAAAATTCCTAGAAATTTAACAATTTTTCTGTGCCACAAAAACAACCTCTCTGTGTTTGCAAAAAAGAATCCACCTTTGCAGGAAATATTAAAGGAAGCCTTAGAACCTGAAAGAAAAGACAGGAGAGAGAGGCTTGGAGGAGAGTATAGAAGAAAGAATAGCAGAAAGGATAACCAAAAGAGTAAAAAGACAAAAAGAAGATGACATATGAAAACCAAAGAATAAAATGGAGGAAGTAAATAGTGCATTTACAGTAATATCATTGAATGTGAATGGATTAAACTCACCAATCAAAAGACACAGGCTGATAGAATGGATAAAAAAACATGAGCCATCCATATGCTGCTTACAAGAAACTCACCTTAGATCCAGGGATACAAACTGGCTGAAAGTGAAAGGTTGGAAAAGATACTCCACACAAATAGTACCCAGAAAAGAGCAGGAGTAGCTATACTAATATCAGACAAAACAGACTTTAAATGCAAAAAGTTATAACAGATACAGAAGGCTATTATATATTAATAAAGGGGATGATTCACCAGGAAGATATAATAGTCATAAATATCTATGAATCTAACCAGGGAGCCCCAAAATATATGAGACAAACTCTGGGAAAACAGAAGGGAGAAACAGACATTTCTACAATAATCATTGGAGACTTCAACATCCCACTCAAATCATTAGATAGAAAAACTAGACAGAAGATCAAGAAGGAAACAGGGAACTTGAACAATATGATAAGTTAGACCTAACAGACATATACAAAATGTTGCATCCAAACTCAGTGGGTTATACATTCTTCTCATGTGCCCATGAATCTTTCTCCAGGATAGACCACATGTTAGGTCACAATGCAGCTCTCAATAAATATAAAATGATGGAAATTATACAAATCACCTTCTCAGATCATAATGGAATGAAACTAGAAATCAATAATAGACAGGAAAAAAGTAAATTTGCAAATGTGTGGAGACTGAACAACACACTCCTAAATAATCGGTGGGTCAAAGAAGAAATTGCAAGTGAAATCAGTAAATATATTGAGACAAATGAAAATGAGAACACAACTTTTCAAAACTTATGGGATACTGTGAAGGCAGTCTTGAGAGGGAAATTTAGAGCCTTAAATGCCTATATTAAAAAATAAAAAAGAGCTAAGCTCAAAGATTTAACTGAACAATTAGAGAAACTAGAAAAAGAACAGCAAACCAATCCGAAAGCAAACAGAAGGAAAGAAATAATAAGGATTAGAGTAGAAATAAATGAAAATGAGAACAGAAAAGAAATAGAGAAAATCAACAAAATGAAAAGCTGTTTGTTTGAGAAGATCAATAAAATTGACAAACACCTAGCTAGACTAACAAAGAAAAAAAGAGAGAAGATGCAAATAAATACAATCAGAAATGAAAGGTGAGAAGTTACAAATGATGCCACAGAAATAAAAAGAACCATAAGAGGTACATAAATAGGTAGATAACTATCTACAAATTGATAGATAAATTAAATCAAATTTTAAAATTTGTAATTTAAAAATTGTAAAATCAAATTACATTGCAGTTATCTATTTATAGATAACTGCAATGCAATTTGATAAGTCCTGAGCTTTAGGTAACTTATGTGCTTGTGTCAGGATTTTATGGGATGCTCACAGTTTACTCCTAGTAAGACTGTTATCCCTCCTTTTACACTGCCCACAGTCAGGGCAGGCAGCACCAGAGTTTGGTGCATTGCCAGTGGGCCCTAATTTGGAGTTTGTGCTCCTGAGAATGACAGAGTTGGACTCAACTATGTCTTGCTTGCACCTGGCTCATCTGTCCCTTCTATTCAAACCTATACTTGGTGCTGGAGTTTGTAGGTGTACTTCCAGAGACTTGAGTCTTTGGGCTGTCCATGTGCCGGCTGGCCCAGAACCTCAGTGGAGCAGCAACTCCAACTCTACAGCTCATTGGACTCACCCAGGAAAACTAGTGGAGAAATGTTGATGGACAACAACCATCCCAGGGAATGGAGAGAGTCTGCAGCTGGCAGGCAGGATAATCCCATTTGTTTTCCCCCCTGGGATAAAAACCCTTTCTCATTTGGAGGTGGAGTGGACATCACCATGCCAGACTCCTCAGGATGGGGGGAAGAGCTATGGACTGGAGTGGACTTACTGGTATTCTGCTATAGACATATTGTGATTCAAGCAATGGAAGAAATTAAATTGATGTGGAGCCAGTGGCCACTGGAGACTCTGGGTGCAGGGAGAGGGAAAAGCAGTTGTAATACAGGGGCTTTTTTGGGACTTGGGAATTGGCCTGAATGACATTACAATGACAGATATAGGCCATTTTATATCATTATATAACATGCAGAACTGTGTTGGAGACAGTGTGTTCTACAATGTGAACTATTGTCCATGCTTAAGGGCAAAATCCCAGGAAGTATTTATCAATTGCAATTAATGTGCCACACTCATGAAGGATGTTTCTGTGGGAGGTTGTGGGAGGTGTGGAAGGTGGGGCATATGGGAATCCCTATCTTTTTTGTGTAACATTTATGTTATCTAAGTATCCTTTTAAAAAAATAAAAAAATTCATAATAAATGCAAAAAAGAGGATATTATGAGAAACTATATGCCAACAAACTAGAAAACCTAGATGAAATGGACAAATTTCTAGAAACACAACACCAATCTTCTCTGATGCTACAAGGAATACAGGAAATTAACAAGACAATCACATTTAAGGAAACTGAATCCATCATCAAAAAACTCCCAGCAAAGAAAAGTCCAGAACCAGATGGCTTCAACGGTGAATTCTACCAGTATTTTGAAAAGAAGTAACACCAATCCTGTTTAAACTCTTCCAAAAAATTGAAGAAGAGGAAAAATTACCCAATGCATTTTATGAATCCAACATCACCCTAATACCAAAGCCAGAAAAAGATTCTACAAGAAAAGAAAGTTACAGACCAATCTCTCTAATGAACATAGATGCAAAAATTCTCAACAAAATACTTGCAAATCGAATCCAACAGTATATCAAAAGACTTGTACATCACAACAAAATGGGATTTATTCCTGGTATGCAAGGGTGGTTCAACATAAGAAAATCGATCAATGTAATACACCACATTAACAAATTGAAGGGAAAAAATCACATGATCATTTCAATCGATGCAGAAAAGGCATTTGACAAAATCTACTATCCTTTTTTGATAAAAACACTTCAAAATATATGAATAGAAGGAAAATTCCTCAATATGATAAAAGGCATATGTGAAAAATCCACAGCCAACATCATACTCAATGGGGAAAGGTAGAAAGCTTTCCCTCTAAGATCAGGAACAAGACAAGGATGCCCACTGTCACCATTGTTTTTCAATATTATACTAGCAATTCAAGCTAGGGAAATTAGACAAGAAAAATAAATAAATAAAGGCATCCAAATAGGAAAAGAGGAAGCAAAACTCTCACTGTTTGTGGATGACATGATCCTGTACTTAGAAAATCCTGACATATCCATGACAAAGCTACTTGAGCTAATAAATGAGTTCAGCAAATTGGCAGGATAAAATATCAACGTGCAAAAATCCATAATGTTTTTGTACACTAGTACTGAACAACCTGAGGAGGAAATCAGGGGGAAAATTCCATTTTCAATAGCAACAAAAAGACTCAAATACCTAGGAGTTAATTTAACCAAAGAAGTACAGGACCTATATTCAGAAAGCTAAAAAACAATGCTAAAAGAAATTTTAAAAAGACCTAAACAAATGGAAAGACATTCTGCATTCATGGATTGGAAGAGCAAATATTGTGAAGATGTCAATCTTACCCAAAATGATTTATAGATTCAAAGCAATACCAATCAAAATTCCAACTGCTTACTTTACAAAATTAGAGAAGGCAATTACCAAATTCATCTGGGAGGGTAAGTGCACTCAAATAGCCAAAAGCATTCTAAAAAAGAAGAGCAACATGGGAGGAATTTAATTGTCTTACCTTAAAACATATAACAAATCTATGGTGATCAAAACAGCATGGTACTGGCATAAAGATAGACACATCAATCAGTGGAATAGAATTGATAACCTAGATATAAATCCTCACTTATACAGTCAACTGGTTTTTTACAAACCTACCAAGTCCATGCTAATGGGAAAAAAGCATCTCTTCAACAAATGGTGTTGGGAAAACTGGATATCTATAACCAAAGAATGAAAGAGGAACCCCATCTCACCCCCTATAAAAGAATCAACTCAAAATGGATCAAAGATCTAAATATAAAAGCCAGGGCCATAAAACTACTAGAAGAAAATGTAGGGAAACATCTTCAAGACCTTGTAGTAGGTGGTGGTTTCATGGACATTACACCCAAAGCTCGTGCAACAAGAGAAAAAATAGATAAATGGGACCTCCTCAAAATTAAACACTTTTGCACCTCACAGGACTTTGTCAAAAGAGTGAAAAGGCAGCCAACTTAGTGGGAAAAATATTTGGAAATCATATATCTGATAAGGGTTTAATATCCAGGATATATAAAGAGATGTTACAACTCAACAATAAAAAGATATATGACCTAATTAAAAAATGGGCAAAAGACTTGAATAGACATTTCTCCAAAGAAGAAATACAAATGGCAAAAAAACACATGAAGAAATGCTCAACATCACTAATGATTAGGGAAATGCAAATCAAAACTACAATGAGATATCATTTCACACCTATCAGAATGGTCACTATTAAAAAAGACAGAGAACTACAAGTGTTGGAGAGGATGTGGAGAGGTAGGAACACTTATTCACTGTTGGTGAGAATGCAGAATATGAGAATGTGTTTTAACACAACTTGGTAAACATTGTGGAGGACTGTTTGGCAGTTCCTAAAGAAGTTGAATATAGACTTGACACGTGACCCAGCAATACCACTACTGGATAAGTACCCAGAAGAACTGAGAGCAGTGACAGGAACAGACATCTGCACACTTCAAAGCAACATTATTCACCATTGCCAAAAGTTGGAAACAACCCAGGTGTCCATCAACAGATGAATGGATAAACAAACTGTGATCTATTCACATGATGGAATATTATGCAGATGTAAGAAGAAATGAAATCGTAATGCATATGACAACATGGATGAACCTGGAGGACATTTTGTTGAGTGAAGCAAGCCATACATAAAAGGACAAATATTGTATGAATGTGTTTCCATGAACCAAATATATTGTGTAACATATTGTTTGATTCAAAAAAAATTTATATGTATCCAGTATATTTAATTGAGAAAAGTGTATATTTATTTACCTGTGTTTACTTTTACTTTTTAATTGTTTATATTTTTAATTATTAAATGTACAAAATAAAGTAAAACAACAACAAACAACCTCTCTGTCTAAAAAGCAAGAGGTAGATGCATTAACTCATGTTCATCTGATCTACCCCACCTCTGCTAAAGAAGCAGCTCTGTAGCTGCAGAAAGAGAGCAGCTATTAGAGGCTGCCAGGAATAGTTCATAACAGTAAATTATGGTAAATTAAAGTAACACCACTATTGTATGCAGTAGTCTCAAATATTATTAGTTTGTTGCAAAAAACATTGTTAATCAGCAAACCAATGTCTTACTAGTCAGCACTCTTCACATTTCAGGAAAACTAATGAAAACTAAAACTGTGGGCTCATTAGGGATGTTTTGTAACAAATAAGAACAGATAAAGTGCATTACAGAGAGTGTTGTGTCCCTCCCTGGAAAATTGGCCACTTTCTCAGGGACCAATGCATAAACCTTGGAATGTACTGCCCAGGGAGGGCTGTGTTCCTTCCTGAGGAGGCTAGCCACTTCCTCAGTAATTAACACTGTGCTCTCAAGTTCACAACTATAATATCAAGTTCATTAATCTTGAACACAATAAAAAAGATAGTCGCTAGTCAAACCAGTTAAAGTCCCACCCTAGGTAAAGGTGCTCTACACAAGTGTTTTCAATCAAAACTCTAGTATCATCTACTAATTCAAAACTTTCCAGCTGAAAACTAGATGTTAGTAAGTTTATATATAAAACTGCTTTATTTATCTATCATTCTATAACTCTGTTAGATATTAATTTAATCTTTTAGTTGATTATGTTATTCTTGTTTCTCATTTTAACTGTCAGTATAAACTTATTAAACTAGATATTCATATTTATATTTATCTTTTATCCATCTGGGACTCTGGCCAAAAGTAGACCAGGTATATCAGTTTGTCCCCCAGTTTGGTGGGCATGTAGCTGTATATATACATATCATAAGAGATTGAGATATAGCAGTTAAACCCCTGTTTATAAACAATCCTTCACTTATTTTATATTTTTTCAATTGTTAACAAAAGTTCACTAACTAGATATCAGTGGAAAGTCATGGCACAAAATATGCTCAATAGCCTGGCCATGTGTCAATATTATGTCTTTCAGGCTTTACACACTACTCATTCTGTCTTACCACAAGCATGTGTTTATCATTACATGGATAATACCCTTATTGCAGCAGCCTCGGAAAACACTTTTAACACAACTCGATAAACAGCTCCAAAATTCTCTTACTCAAACTAGTTTCCAAATAACCCATAATAAAGTCCAATTAACTCAGACTTAAAAATATTTAAAATATGTCATGTCATCTAAAACAATAAAACAAAAAAGGGGAAATATGGATACCTCCCCTAGAAATACAATAGCCGTAGTACTATATACTTTAAATTTTTAAAATTGTGATAAAGATGGTCTTTCAGCAACTGAAAAACATTTCTCCCCTCATCAGTAGAGTCATCAAACATGAGCCAAAATTTTGCATAAGGAAATGTTAGGAGATGGATCCTGGAAGGGACCCTGTGATCTTATAACAAGGGGGAGAGGATAGGCTTGTGTGCTTACTCCAACAGGCCCTCACTGGCTGCCAGCAAAGAATGTGAAGCTATACCATGAGCTGGAAGGATCACCCATTCAACCCAATGCCACACATGTAGAAGATGATGACAGAGGAACAAAGGAATTCCCAAACTCAACCATTCCATAACACTATCCAAGCTCAGGGAGTAACTTTGGGAAATCTTAAACAATTTGACCAAAAGGCTACTGAGGTGCTCTCTTGCACTGGGGTGCCACCCTCCCCTGAAAATATGTTTCTTGCATATTTGGCTGTAATAGCATCTATTCTTTGGATAGGTGAAAAACAACAACCTCTGCTTACCAGACAAGATTTACATAGTGATTAGGAACATATAAAAATTTGTGTCACTCCTTTACCTTAAAACAGTTCCCAGCTTTCCTGGGAACATTTGAAAACCCACTTACAAGGGGCCTTCTCCTCCCATCTACAGGGAAAGGTGATTACTCTCCAACAACATCTAGAACATCAATTATCTCAAATACAAATTCTTATACAACAAAACGTGTTTCAAACACTCAATGATAATCTGCAATGGTTAAATCCATCTAATTCGTTTCATGGCCAAACATAAGAATCTGGGAAATATCTCTTATTGGAATAATCGTGCTTCTTGTTTTATTATACACACTTAGGTTAATCCATCAAGTCCTCCTTCGAGCTTGTCACACTGAAGAGAAATTCATCACCTCGGTTGAATAATGCTTGTGAAAAAATATTCTTTCATAGAGAAAACTTTAAATCCTTATATCGCCTAGCTTTACCCCAAGGTCTCCTTTCCATCCTTCTCACCTGCCTACCCATTTGCCTGGCTCTGTGGCCTTTTTCCTTCTTGCACACAGTTTTTTTCTAGAATCACCCCATTCTGTTGTTTCTACCATGACCTGGGGGTGTCTTGTACATAATCCACACATAGGGTTGCCTTGTGACCAAAGCCAGGGCCCCACCAGCAAGCAAAGGAAACCCAAGGCAGGTGCTGGGCATGGAGGTCATGGGGGCATAGGCTGTCACAGAGACAAAACTAACCCTCTTGTGGGGCATTGATCCTCCCTCACTTGCACATATCACATCACCCTGCTTGGCCCCAGAGGATGGTTGTTTAGCCAGAGTCAGGTATGATTTCTCAGGGAAGGAACAACCTAAGACAGGCACATTGAAAGAGGGACTATCAGGAGAGAACCTGGGGGCCAACAGATGTAGGGCATAGATCCTCACCACTTCTGAAGGAGGTCTTCTGTCCCCATGACTACTCTTATTCCCACACCCAGCTCAGATTGGGCCGCAGGTAGCAGACAGCAACCTGGCCTTAAAACAACTGTCCTATCTCCACAACCAAAATTTGTTTCCCATTTTTTAACTTGTACCACCAGGAAAGGGGCAGCTGAAAGAAGGGACTGTGTCAGGATGCATTTCCCTCTTCCTTTTCTTCTTCTTTTTTAAGCAAAAAAGGCAGAGATGTGGGAACACTTTTGTTAAAATATCTTTGAAATAGTTTAAGGCCTACTTTACTGCACAAGCAGAAAACTGCTGTGCAGGCAAAAAACTGCTACTATCAGTTCTTGCTGAAAACAGTAGGAACATTCTTACTTTTCTCTGTTACTTAGGGCTTTCTGCATCTCTATTATCTCCTGCACAGTCTGGAACTTTCTGAGCCCCTGCACATACCCAGTAACCTTGTGCTTTGTAAAAAGAGAATAAAAACTGTGATGGGAGTCAGCAAAAGAGAGTAGTTCTTTCAGCTATTCTCCCCCTCACCTCTATCAACTTCAGTGTTCAGAGTAATTCTTTGTGCTGTTGCAGGCTGTGCTGGACAGATCCCCACAGGACTTGGCAGGATGGATTCCTGCACTCTGAACTCGAGTAAACATTCAAATGTACACAGCAACCAAGCAAATGCTAAGTCAAGGAAAAGGCAAGCTAAGTAATGGAAAGAAAGCTATGTGGTGCTTTTACTTGCCACTATCCGACCCCCACCTCCAGGTTGACTGCAGTATCTTGGACACTGGCCCACATTCCTGGGTCCCTGAACTCTGGCTATAAACGGAGAAAAGCATACCTTAAGGAAAAATTTAGTGTGTATGCATATCTGTCCAACCCATCTGGTGGCTACTTAAGCAATTGATCCAAGGAATTCTCCTAAACTGGAACTCAATTGGGATGGAGAGCTGGTAGGCACATAAAGGAAACAATCAAACTGCAGCTGACTGGGGTGAAAGATTACAGTTGAGACATGCAAAGAATGTCCGGGTCCTGGAAGGTAATGCTGTGGAGAGTTTCCTTGAGAAATTGGAACATCCAGGAGCATTTTTGTATGATGGAGAATTGTGAAAGCTGTGCATATTCCCAGGGCAAGATATATGCTCTGAAAAGTCTTGAGAAGACACTAATTATTCATTTTGGGCTTATCTATAAGTTCAAGGCAAGCTGAGCTAAACTTGGTAGAAAGCCTCAGCACAGAACCAATCTGCAAAGACTGGGGAGATTTTTGCCTTTATTTTTATATTTCTGAGTGCCTGACATTCAAGGAACTCTCTGTCACCACATTAGCTGAATACAAGAGAAAGGAAAAGAGACTTGAGTGATCACATACGAGAAGCATAATCTGGTCACTAGCATTACCACATTGTAAGTTTCAAATGTGCAGGTTTCAACAATAAAGTATGACTCATTCAATGGGACATAATAAAACAGGAAGCCTAGACACTGTAATTACTAGGAAAAATTTTAAAGCAATTGTGCTAAATATACTCAATGAATTAAAGGAAAAGTTGGAGAAGGAACAAAAAGAAATCAGAAAAATGATACATAAGCAAAAGGAAAATTTCAATAAACAGAGACATTTTTAAAAAGAACCTCACAGATATTCTGGAATTGAAAATTAAAATAACAGAAAAAATTTACTACGGTGGTTCAACATCAGATTTGGACAGATGAAAGATTTAGCAAACTTGAAGATAGGATAATTGGAATTTTCCAGTCTGAGGGAAGAGAATGAAAAGGAATGAAGAAATTGAACAGAGTTTAAGCAGCTTATGGGACACAAGCAAGAATACCAACATGTATATTTTGGAGTCCTAGAAAGAAAATCTGAAGAGATAATAGCTGAAAACTTCCCAAATTTGATGCAAGACATGAATCTACAAAACTAAAATGTTCAAAGAACTCTAAAAAGGATAAATTCAAAGAGATCCATACTGAGACACATTATAGTCTGTGATAACTAACTTCATGTGTCAACTTAGCTAGGTGTTGGTGTCCAGTTGTTTTGTCAAGCATGCAATCACCTTATTGTTACTGGGAAGTTATTTCATAAGTGGATTTTATTTGAATCTATATTTGGTTAATTTTATCTACAAACAACAAAAGACATTGCCCTCAGTAATGAGGGGAATTTCCTCATCCATTTCTTTGGAGACCATAAGAGCCAAAAACTGAGGATTTCAGAAGTCATAAAGAAGAATTTCTGTATCACTTTCAACCAGCTAGCTTCCCCCTGGGGAACATGGACTTTCCAGACTTCAGAATTACCTTTACCAGTGTTTCTAGCTTTTGGCCTGTTCTATCGAATTTTGGCTTGTCAGGCCATGGTCCTGTGAGTCAATTCTAAGTAAAAAGTCTATTTATATATATGTATGTGTGTATATGAATATTGCCTGTTGGTTATTTTTCTCTGAAGTACACTGACTGAATCAAAATATTGAATACCAGAGACAAAGAAAGAATCTTAAAAACAATAAGTTATGTAACTCATGTACATTGACCCTCATTAAGATTAACTGACACTTTATCATCAGAAACAGAGAGGTTAGAAGGCAGTGGGGTGGCAGAGAAAAATAATGAGATATATATTGTCATGAAATGGGTTTTAGATAATACACTTTTAGTAACCAAAAAAAAAACATTGAGCCCAGTAAATCCAATCAAAGCAAAAAGTACTGATTAAGTTAAGTATACATATAATCAGGGTGTTTACTCTGGACTGCAGCACTGATTAGGTTTACTAACTGTTTTCCCCTATATAAGTGTAATAAAAATTAGAGAAGGCATTTGACTATAGAAGAAGATGCTGGATAGTTCTGCTTTGGGAGAAAATTGAGTACTGTTTTCCTATGAATCTGCCTTGGAAACTAGTTGACATCACTGGCTTCCACAG